>JADWOT020000952.1:0-27000 GCA_036345935.2 Taenia hydatigena
TATGACTGTGTTATGAAACATGATGGACATCGACACTAATCTGGCTCCCCAGATAATTCTGAAATCGGCCTTTTAGAAGGCAGCTGTGGAGATTAATGGAAACATTAATACAAATAAGCAGTTCTAGGTGGAATTGAGCAGAAGTTAGACGCATTCATGATGAGAAGTAACAGAAATAACTATTGAATAATTCAAGGAAACACAAGTGAAAGGATGGAGAAAATGAAGCTCAGAAAATATATTAATGGCCACACGATGTGGCGAAATAGAAATAAATTTATTCCCGGATGCACCTAGCCACGCGGATGACAGCTACTTCAATCCGATTTCCAAGATAACTCTACTTTCAGCCTAAAAATGCATAGTAAAGGGATTACCTTCAGGGATTTCTTAGATGCGCTAGTATTTTTTCCGGCTTGAGATAAGGAAATGAGCATTGAGCTATCTTACTGAACAAGGAAGGCCCTCCCACTCCAGACAACCGCGACCAAACACAAGGGCCTACCTTAAATTGATCCCATAATGCATTTAAATTTGCTCTTAGTTGAGGAGATTTAATTGGTGAAGGAGCCATTCATATTTTTACATTTGCCTCTGTTTGTGCTGATTTAATTGTGCAGATCCTTAAAATAGAGCTATTTACAGATAAACTGAATTTTAATCCATTTCAAGTTATTTCTGCTTTATCCTATTCAAAGTTTGACATTGATTTAGCATTTTTTACTCACAGAGGAACTCGATATCCATAGTTAATGGTTAAGGGTACCAAAATTGGACCTGGTGGAAGGGAACTAGAGTTATTATTTAAAAAACAAATTTAAGCCAGATGTAGCCTGTTCCATTAAAATGTACAGCTAAAAATAGAAATAGATTTTTGGACTTCTTTTTTAACCTAGCTTCTACACTTGCAAAAATCCACAGCTTTACAGCCTAATTGTGGATGGGTACAGTTGCCTATGGTCCCCCCATCAACATCCATTGGCTTCGGCTTCAAAGCGACTTCATCGGGAGAATAGGCAGGAATGCAAATCGCAATCGGCTGATAAGTCAAAAGTAGAGAGATCCAAAGCAAAAGCAAATCAAGCATCAGAATACAGAATCCTTCAGACCGAAATTCAAAAAAATGCACGGAACACGTCCCTTCAAAAAAACAGCCAACAGAATCAAAGACACTCGAACCGTATTGGTTTGACCGAAAACAGATTTTATTGGCTTTTAAGGCTTATAATTGCAGCATGTAATTCATTCATGGAAAAGGCGCAGAACTGTGTGGTTACAATTTCATCATGTCAAACTTTACGGTAAAAGAGATTTTGGGCCTCCTAGATCCTGAACAACTCCAGCATCTGGCAACGCTGCAAGCAAGCGGTATTGTCCATCAATTTACTTTATAACTCTTTATGTTTCGCCTTGTTTGCTCACATTTGTGCCTCAAGCTTTTGTACTTTTTACCATGTTTTGACTCTCCGCGACCATGAATTGACGATGGAATCATTTGTTGTCCCTCGAGGGTGTCCTTTTCTGCAGTCACAGTGGCATGCCCCACGCACTTACTGTACAAAAAGCTCCATATCATCTTTTTACACCAGGTTTCTTCAAACTCGCACACTAGTCAGCGTTGACACTCAAGGACTTTTTCACAGTGTTTCTCATCGGTGACATTGCTATTTCCAGCCATCGCAAAGCCGTCCTAACGACAACGCATTCACTACCAGTGGAACCAGCAGAAGTGGCGTCATACAGGACCCAAATGCATGCTCATAACAGCACACTTGATCCAAACAAATGTGGAACTAAAGTCTAGTTGTATGCGGATGATCGCGTTCTAATTCCAGTCGTTTTGTTTTATAGGTGTATCAAATACGGAAGCCCCAGTTGTACCAGAGGGAGGAACAAACGCGCCTCCCCAAGAATTCGCCTTAACGACTTCGTTAGCAATCGTGGAGCAGCAAGTGGAACGAGCAACACCACTCACATCACAAAAGAGGAAAGAGACGGCCTTTAATCTGGCTAAGCCTCCAGTATTTGCAAGATATAATTCCCTCCTAATGTGTTTGCGACAGAACAACAATGAAGACAAACAAACCCAACTGAATCCTTCGCAACCAAAATTGCTTAAAATTGATGAGGCTGCTTCTAATGAGTCGGATATCTTATTGGCAATGCCTGTATTTCCTCCACGCAGTCCGCAATTGGCTAGCATGCCAAAGCCTGCACTACAACAGACATCCTACACCGACATGCCTTTTTCTCCAAAGCAAGGTGAAAGCTCAAGTCAACGTCAAGCTACCACTACGTCACCGGCCATCCCAGCACCGAACCCACTCCTACTTGACACCTTGTCAAAGTTAAGTCAGCAGCTACTACAACCGCAGGTGCAGCAACCAATTGCACCGTTAAGTACGTGTCAACATCTTCCTACAAATGCCTTATTGCTTCGAAATTACTCTGTTCCCCACCAACTTGCTGCCACGGCATCTACGACACCGACCTCAGAGCAACCCCAGGTACGTTGGACAGAATCTGAGGCACAAAGACAGGGTAGACGCAGGGTTCTCTTCACCCCCTACCAAATCGGTGAGATGATGCAATACTTCGAGAAGAAAAAATACATCAATATGCATGAGCGCGAAGAACTTGCGCGTCGCATCGGCTTGACGGGGTCTCAGGTTGGTCGAGCATTAGGGTACTAAATGAACTGTTCAATCAACAGTTATTAGTGTGTGGTGATTTACTGTCTACGATCGAGTTGCAAAACTTATCATGCTTTTGACTTTTCTGTTAGGTTAAGATATGGTTCCAGAACCAGCGCTACAAAACAAGGAGGGCTGGTGGCGAAAAATCTGGCAATGAGGCGTCTCTAGCGCAGCCAGACGCTCATAACATAAAGAGAGAAGCGTTCCATCAATACGCTCGTGGATCGGCAGACTCAGTGACAGCTGTGGAACTACTGAGAGTTTCCAATCCAAACAGGGCCCCCAACAAACAAAAATAACGTTGAGGCATGCCCCTTCAGTAACAGATGGCGACTTGTTGCCTAGGCAAAAGTAGCAATTTAGGATGCTGGCGGAGTGGTCTTAAAATAAGCTTGCTGCTGAATTTGACCAAATGCAGGATGATGGAGACGAGGATATGAGGAACTATGTGAGGATGCCAAAGCGAGTTATTCGCTTTCTCTATGAAGCGTCTGCAGACTGGCTTTAGCCATTTTTCATGGAGTGGCTGTGATGTTGGTGTTTTACCTTTTTGTGGTCCTCAGAGCCTGCCTCAATGGCAGCTGCCTTGTAGATTTTAGTTTTAAAAAAAATTGATGACTTTAAAGTTGTTCTCATGAGGAGCTATGCGTGAAGTGGGAAGTCGCTAAAATGAATTGCGCAAGCAGTTTAACCTAGCTCGTTTTCGAGCTGTGGAACACATTGAAATTAGCCTTTGATTGGATGATAGGCGCCCACGGTAGATGTTGCCATCCAGTCACTGTAAAAGGTCAGTTATTTATTTTCCTTGCAAATAAGGCTAAGCAATTTGATTGTAAATCATTCGCATCTGTTTCAGAGCTCGCATTATACCTTTGAAGGTGTTGGGTCCGGTGTAGAGCTCAGTTCAAAATCAACTTCAGCTGACCTCACTCCTACCCAAAATACCCATGAATCGGTACCAACTAAGCGGAGTTTTATCAAATGAAGCCGCAAGAGAGATTGAGAGAGACTGAGATGAATAGAAAAAGTTCTGTCGAGAGAACAAGCACTACAGTCCTTCATAATCTCATTTTCAGACGTGGCCTCAATCAACCACCATCATTCAGCGCCCACATTTAAGCTGCCAGGTTATTGCAGACACTTCGTAAAGGTGTGGAAGGAAGAAGTTTCTGCTGCAATAGTAAAAATAATTTTTATAAAAAATTGGAGCCAACGGGACTTTGTTACGTAGGTGTACCACTTCGACCATTTCCGGTAAGGTACCGCACATTTAACATCGGCGCAGAGAAAATTTGATTTCCCCTTTACACATCGACCGCTCACTACCACAGCATTTGATAACCACAACATGGAGTCTGATGGCTCATCAGGACGAACTCCTACCCCCTCTAGCGAACATTAAATGAGTCAGAAGGTATGAAACCTGTGTAAGCATCGCATGGGAGATGCGTCAGCACTTGGCGGTCGAATGACGACTGAAGCTACTCAGGCCGTGCGGTAACGTATGCTGACCCCGAAATAGTGAATGTTTTGTGGTATGTTGTATTTACTCTGCAGGCATGTATGGAAAAGGCTTTACATCGAAAACCGTCTAAACTTCAATGGAAAACTCACAGTGTCCGTAAGGAATAAAATAGAGTTGCATCGTTTCAATAATTACTCTATGCATCAGTCCAGTGGGACGCAAAAGTGGTTGTATCTCACCTAGTCCATTGTTAATTGAACTTTACGTGCTATGTTTTGATTCTCACAATTATGGACAAACAACCGACCCATTTGGAGAGCGTTGGATTCGAAGGAAGGAAAGTGGCATTGCAAAGTAAAATTGACTTTTGATTTGGCAATGGGATTCGCAGGTGAATTTCGCTGTCGTGCTTGACTGCAGTGATGTGCCTTCTACTTACCTTACCGTTATCGCATAACGATAACTCTAAAACATGGCATCTCTCCATAGCCAAATATAACAGTTATACTAGTTTAGAAATCGACATTTCTTAAAGGAGAGTTGAGTGACTCGAAGTACATTCATTCGAGCTGTGTTTTGTCGCATAACAAATAGCATTCGACTAAATAGGAAAAAGTCCGGAATAGTAGCTGCTCCGTTCCAAATCATTCTACTGGCTTCTAGAATGTACTAGTGAGACGTGCCAGTAGACTCAGCTGCACTGCACGTCGGCAAAGTACCTCTTGCCCTTCGTCTTGAAAATAGCCTCCAAGTGCTGCACTTACCTCAATGCTTCGAGAAAGCACGAACAGCTTCGGATTTAAGTTGCTTTAAGACAGGCAGAAGTGCGTGAGTTAGGTTCTGCACTTAGGGATTTGGTATTATGTAGCAGTTTTATTACCTAAGGAGAGTAACAAATGCCTGTATTCTCTGTTTTTAGCGACCGAATCCAAACAATCAGTCACACGGCTAACCTTTACAGTTGTTTGCATGGACGCTTGCAACCTGGACTCAGATAGCACTGATAAAGTGGCTACCGCCCCACTGTTTGACTCCAACGACCTTCGTCAAAATAGACATAAAATAAGAAGAACCAAACAATTAAACACTCTGTCATGCCAAGCCAATCACCAAGTACATCTTAATCAGAGTAGACTCATCTCTTGTTTGGCACTTTGACTTGGTCAAAGGTGTTTTTATCAAACGAAATGGGTAATTAAAGTCCAAAGTATTGAATATACACTTCTGCGGATGCGCAGGCTAAATAAACTCGCATTTAATAGCCGATTCACCCCTGAATATCAACTGAAACTAGTGCGCTTCCACTTTATTTACATCCGAATATATAACCTATACTCCCTAAGATTGTCTAGAGTCAAGCCCAGACAACCGCATACATACAGTATAGGAAGCGGTTGAGGATGTGACAGTGATAGTGAGATCGTGCGATCTCTTGAGACAGTACGACAAGCTTTCGAGTGCTTGGCTATCCGCGCCTGTTTTTGAAGAGTGGATGCTCTCCATAACACCTTTGCAATGTTGCAGGGCGATCCATCGCGCAATCAAAAGATCCTCAAAAAAGCAAACCATGACAGGAAATATGGGTCCACTCTCCACCTCGATTTTAAAACTTAGAGGTTAACTGACTTGACGGAGGCAAAGGTGAATGCGATAGGATTTTTACCAACATGTACTACAAACAACGTTTAGTTAGAAAGCAACTATCTATTGTCACTGTGAGGGCGCCTAATTTAATTCTGTTTCAAATGCTTAAGCCTTATAGGGTAAGCACGTCGACAGTTCAACTTCACGATCTGCTACTAGCTGTGGGGCAGATGTCACAGCTGTCCCACCAACCAAGTAGGATGACAGTGTGGGCTGTGCCACCAACCTCTCTTCTTCCAACGCTCTGATCTTAGAGGTCAATATAGTATGGAAAGGCACAATGCCACCTAAGTCAGTCAAACAAGCTAGTCAAAAGATCGGGATAATTCCCACAATCAGTTGACAGGTAGGATGTGAATGGAAAAATAAGTGTTAAGTGTTACCTTTGGGCTGCCGTACTCGCTCCGACATCAAGCTGACCTATGTGGATGCGAGGACCCATCCACGCACAACTTTATTTTGTTGAATTTCATATCTTTTTAGAAACCGTCCACAAAGCAGACTACGAACAAGTTTTAGTGCAAACTGATGGCCTTTGCTTTTAAAATATGTTTTTAAGATGCATCTCTCCTCAACTCGTTCTTGGATAACCATCCCAAACAATCCAGTTGCAATTTTTTAGCCATAGTGAAGAGAACTCATGATCTGTCGAGGTCATTTCAGGCATGAAGATAGGTCGTGCAAACGTGAGTGACCGGACACTTTCATCACATTGGTTGATGAGGCTTGTATAGTCGGACACTTGAGAGCTTGCAACTGATTGACTGACGAATGCTAGAATACTCTATGTTCAAAACTCAGCGACATCTAGAATCACCTGATTCTTTGAAAATGGCTTTCATACTGCAGAATAACCACAGTTGTGATGCTTCTTCTTCAACGCGTTTAGGCGCGAACGAACCCGACATTGAAAACTACGATTTAAAGAAAAAAGGTAGAAATCGCTACCTCAACGCCGTTCTTCAGCATCTCATGGTGACAGAGTTGCTGGCGCCGCATTTGTATCGGTCTACAATGCAATATTGTAAATTCTGTGTACTATTTTTCCACTGAGCCAGAGGTGTTGCATTTGTTGCCGTGATCCACATGACTCTCACCCATGTGCCATGAACTCGAAGGTGTCCGATTTTGCGTGCTACAGGATGACGAACCCGCAGACAGTTGATTTCGAACGTCGAAGTGTGCAGAAGCCTCAGAATGGACAGTTTGATAACTGGCTGTGAACATCATCATCATTGCCCAGGCCTCGATTTCCGTGATAGATGATCACTCATACCTATAAACGACTATTCAAGCTTAGGTCGTAGATACTACTTTGCTGACATTAATTTAAGTCGTACGACGATTAGTTGTCATCCCTGATGAGTCAGACTCATGTCCAACAATTGAGCATGGCATGACGTCGTTGCGAGCAGTTGATTCGACACGATTAAGAATCGCGATTCTTATTTGTCTGACCAAAAATAAAAGAAATTTTATTGGATTTTGTAGCCTATATGTACGGCAAGTAATTCAGTCACAGTGTCATCATTTCCACATTTGTAGTGAAAAACACTTTGAACCTCCTCGAACCTGATCAATTATAATATCTGACAACGCTGCAAGACAACGGTATTGTTTATCAAAGAACTTTATCACTATGTACCAACCTGTTTGCACATCATCTTGTTCGCATACATTTGTGCCTCTAGCTTTTGAACTTTATCACCATTTCCATCCCTCGTTCATCATGATTTGGAGCTGGACTTACTTGCTGTCCTTTGAAGCTGTTCTTTTTGCAGTCACAATGGCATATCTGACGCACTTACTGTAAAGGTAGATTTGCATCATTCTTTCACACCCACTACTTTTCCCAATTCGCATATCGGTCAGGGGTAGTATTACGGAACTTTGGTACAATTCTTCTCATTAGCGACATGACTATTCTTAATCATCGTGAAGCCGTCCTAACTACCACGTATTCACACCCAGTCGAGCCAGCAGGGTTAACGTCCAACAAAACTCAATTGCATACTCAAAACAGCACACTCAACATTAAAAAGCCCTTGACCCAAATAAGTGTAGAGATAACATCCAGCTACATATAGATGCACGCGTTCTTATTCCAGTCTTTTTTTACAGGTGCACCTAATGCGGAACGCCTGATTGTACCCGAGGGAGAGACAAACTCGCACCCCCAACGACTAGACTTACCGACTTTGATAGCGAACGTGCAGCAGCGAGTGAAACACGGAACACCTTCTACGTCACAAAAAGTAAAAGAAGTGATCTCCGCTCTGACTAAATCCCTTGTATTTTCAAGACTCGATCTCCCCCTTAGGCATTCACCACAAGACATTCATGGGAACAAACAAACCCTGCTGAATCTTTCGCCACGAAAGCCATTGAAAATTGAAAAGGCTACTTCCACCATACAGTGCTCAATCCGCTAGCTCTCTAAAGTCTGTAATGCAACAGACATCCTGCATCGGCATACCTTTACCTCCAAAGCGAGCTGGATGCCCAGACCATCCTCAAAATACCACAGCGATTCCGATCTTCTCAGCAACAAACCCACTCCTATTTGACATCTTCTCAAAGTTGAGTCAACAGCTGCTACAATCGCAGGCACAGCCACCGTTGCTACTACTATGAACGTGTCAACAACTCCCGGCAAGCGTCTCCTCATTTTCAAATTACTCCCTCCTCCAGAAACTTGTTGCCATTACATCAGTACCTGATTCAGTAAACTTCTTTGCACCACCAACTGTGGAACAGCCTCGGGTACGCCAGACAGTATCCGAGGCGCAATGGCAGAGCAGACGCAGGGTCCTCATCACTCCGTACCAAATTGGTAAGATGACACCCATGAATTTTTGCCAAAACCGAACTGGGTCCTAACAGAAGAAGCTGAAAGGGACAGAGAAGGAAAGATCGAGATAAGCATTGAAGTTCTGCTGAAATAACAGACGCCACAGTCCCTCTTCACTTTTTGTTTATCCTTTCGGAATGGTAAAACGAACCTGGACACAAAATATAGAGCATGTTTTGCATGTCCTCAGCAACCACTCCCTCTCTCAACTGACCCACTACTCGGCTACAGAAGATTGAGCATCAAATACTTTACATTTGAGCTGACGAGACTGTTGGAACAGTAAACTACAACCTTTCAACTCTAGTGTCAACACCAATCACTTACGAGGTAAGCGCTTTGCGGTCGCATTGAGTTGTAACTGGAGTACAGAAGTGGCCTCAATCAGCAATGATCATCCAGCATTGAATGGCCGCTTCCGTAGAGTTAATCAAGACCATGTTCAATGGACGTTTGACAGCCCACTCTAACGGATCGCTCTCCCTTGGGTAGAGCATATGTTGCCTCAATTCAGTGGTCCAGAGCGAAGTGAATGGCACAACCGATGGTCGACACATGCCCATTCCCTCCCCCATCACTGCCACCAAGCTGGATGAAACTCAAGCCCTGGTCAAATGATTACAAAGGAACTATAATGTGTCCTTTCGATAAATTTTTGGGTGCTCGTGAATAATAATGGCTGACGCGAGTGATTCGTGAATGCTTTTACTTTCAGCAAAAACCGCTTCTTGATGACTGACTGTGTACGTCGGACGTAGGCCGAGGTCTCCGCACCATGCGGGTAAGCTCTAACCTAATCTCTGCGCCAATAATACGTTTTCCATCTTCGTTTCACGCCATTGTTGTCGTCAATGCCGCGAATCAGTGCAGTGGAAATGATGTCTGCGAAATGCATTGTAAGCCGCCAACTGCATTATTAAAAATTAAAAAGAAGGAATGGAAAATAAATGCATTCGCCGTTACACTAATTTGATGAGGCAGGACCGGAAAAAACTCTTACACCACTTCCGCTACAACACTGGCGTTTGAAGTGTAACTCGGCCGACAACTGAGGTGTCACCAGCATGGAGATGCACAGTTAAAGCGGGGAAGGTGGCGCTACAAACAAAATTGTCATAAATTGGCAATGGGATTTGCATTGATGTTATGCCATGTTTTGTGCTACAGTGGACACCTGCTAATTGGTGGACCTCATTCTGTCCGGCGACTCTAACTTAACCAGCCTCCACTTCTCATTGTATCTGTTATTCAGTCGAGTGATCTCCAAGTAATTCGCCTCACAAAGACCTCTTCTGCAGCATACACCAACTGCAGTAATTGAAGCGTTTCGCAATAATTGCAATGATTTGCCTTCCACTTATTTTGCCGTTGTTGCATAATAACATTTCCCTAAGAATGACGTCCCTTTAAAGCCTAGAGGCAATATCCTTACTGTTTAAAAAGACATTGCTTTGTTTAAAAAGGAAGAGTTAAGTAGCTTATTGTATATTTAAAACCTTGGTTATTATCGCAACAAACGGTATTTAAGTCAAAGAGGAAATGTCCAAGGCAGTATCTGGGTTTTCTACTTGATTTCGGTTTTTATTTATATTAACACTTCCTTCATTTTCGCAGGTTCTATCTACCTTTTTTGTTCCCGTCTGCGCAATAATTGTTCACCTTTGGCTGCGCTGCACGCCGTCAATGCACGCCTTGAAGTTTGTCGTGGGGAAAGTTTCCAAGTGTTATACTTACCTCAATACATCGCCGAAGCACAAGAAGCTTCAGCTCTAAAGTGTTTGTCATCACGAGGAAGTCACCTCAAGCCAGACAGTCGGATGTGAGCTTGCTTTCGCAGTTACGAATTCGGTATTAGGTAAGGGTTCTATCAATTCTGAAGAACAAAAAATGTCTGTTTTCTGTTTTCGAGCGGCAGATTTCAAACAATCAATCACACGGCGACCCGTTGTAGTTGTTTGCATAAGCACTTGTAGTCTGGACTCCGATAGCATTGATAAAGTGGTCGTCACCCTGCTGTTACATCTATTTGACTCCAACGACCCTCACCAAAAAAGATACGCATTAGAAGGACCAAACGATCAAACATTCGGCTACACTAAGCCAATCACTGAGTGCATCCTGTTCAGAGCAGATTCATCTCTCGCCTAGCAATCTGATACAACTTTTATAGGTGTAACACAGAGTTGACTTAGCAGAGCTTTTTGATTTCTGCAACTTCCTGCAATTTGGTCACTACGAAGATGCCAACGAGCGGCTTTCGGCTTTGCTTAATCTTGGGGAAAGAATGCTGCGATGGCAGAGCAGGAACACTCACCTAACTCTCCTTATTATAACATCATTCGGATCTGTTTGTTAGTCTGACAAAGACTGATTGTTAGTTTGAATGACATCCTCCTTTCCAACTTGCATACCATGCATACCACCCAAACAACCTTCCTCTGTGTTGTTCTCCCAGTAAAATACAGTAGTTGCCACATTGCCGTATGATCGCTGACCCAATCTCTCTTTAATAGCATAAAAATCCAAGACTTCGCAAGTGTGCATACAAGAGTCCATAACCATACTTTTTGCTGGAGGATTGCATGGCATGTTACACGAGAAAGGAAGAGCTTTGCGATGCAAAAGCCACAGCCGGCCATGAGGATCAACTGCATCCGTCAAGCGCCTCCCATTCTCATTGTCTAATAAAACGGAATAGTGGATTTACCATCACTTCCCTCATGGAATCGACATTCTATCAAACACGCTCTACTTAGTGCAGCTTAGTGGTAAACGCAATCTCTGCCTCTATAATTACCATTTAAAATGCGCTAAGCATTAAATGCGTCAAGTTACTGAGGCTACGTTGGACAGGTATAATTTTAACGCAATTTCCACATCATTTGGCAGAAAAGCAGATCCAGAATATACCAGCAGCTGCGACAAATAAACTGGACGCACTTACCATCAGTCGGATCCTATCCGTCCTTTGCTGTAGATGCATGCGCAGTGTGGACTGCTACTGACTATGCTTCAGTAACCCAGTTGCCACGACATAAATAATTGGAAGAAGAGAAAAACCTAAAGCCATTGCGTTTGCATATTTATAATAATGGTTTACCGAGTAATAGGGTCTTTTGACTGTTATGGATTAGCGACAGTGCTGTGGGTCTCCTAAAATGTCTCGCCAGTGAGGCGCCATTGTTTTTGTATATATAGGCGCTGTATGTTTTGTAAAAGATAAGGAAAACTAAATGCTACAGTGCTAAAATCAAAATGCATGTTAAAAGATGCAAAAAGTAACAAAATCTTTGATTGGTTATGCAAATTACAAAAGTATGTAATGTTTATGAAATATTTTGGGAATTTTTAGGTCTGTTTAGCTGCGTCAGCACAAGTTGTGGCTTAGGATTAGTGCATTTTCAAGTTGTCTTAAGGAGAAGTTTTGGAGCGGTTTTTTCCTTTGGTTTTATCAAATGACCTCCCTGGCCAGCAAATAGGAGATTTCTTTTCTTCAGACGGTAAGGACATTTAATTCCTTGCTTGCAGCTTTATTTAGGATGACTTCACTTGTCTAAGCTGTCTCTCACATGGTCGATCCGAGCGTTTATGCTTGAGTGCACAGGCATTGCCAAAGAGGTTATTTTTGCCTGATTTACTAATTGTCATGACAACACCGTACCTTTGTTTTATTTAAAAGAGTCCTCTAAAGTCCTTTTTATTAATTTGAAAATTTACGCAGTTGTTTGGAGTTCCGATTACGCTTATTGCGTTCTTGCCTGCTATTTTAGGCGATAGTTAGTATCATTTAAGCATTGCTTATGCGTGCAATTTACTATCCCATTTGGTCCCACAGAGGTGATGTTCGTGATTGAATACTATAGTGAGACATTTTTGTTCTGAAATTACTAAGTTTTTCTCAATTTTGCTTGCTAATTTGCTCGTATACAAGGCTTTAAAACTTGGCTGTGTTTTTATACATTCTCCTCCTTAATTGACAATCTGATTGTTGTTATTAGCGTTGCTTCTTATTTGTTTTAAATGCAACCCGTCGTTTGTTATAATAAACGCCGTTTTGTTGTTACTCTAGGGGAAAAATCTTAACAAGTTTATTTTCATGAATTTTAGGTTCCTCCAGCCAATATGCCTCCTTGCATTTTCATCCTGGAGCAGGCGCTATCAGCTCGCGCAATTCAGGAAAAGCTTTCTAGTCGTAATGAGCTTTTTGATGTACATTTCTGCTCTTTTTTTGACTTGTTTTTTTATTCGTTAAAATTGTTGCATGTTATACGATTTTTAGAACCCTACCTCCGACCATCGCATCCTTCTCTACGGCTACGCTATAAGGCTGAAACACCGCAACAGCAGCATGGTATGCTTTTATCTTTTCAGCCTTTTTTTCAAAAACAAGCTATCGAATTGACTAGAGTTTTTTTAGTGTTTATCCAGTACCTGGCTTGTCTAGGTACTAGTTCAACAGAGGACAAATTGGCGTTTGAAGTGGGCCTAGTGTGTGAGGCTAACAGTAAGCGCGTTTTAGTCGAAAACGACCGTAATTTATGACCTTTTTATGAATCTGTAGGATTTTGCTAAAACATTCAAAAGTTGCTTCAAGGCATAAGCAAGACAGATTGTTTTCTTGGAACAAATTATTGTGGGATGGGAATCTTTTCCAACGATGACAGCTTTGTGAACCACAGTGTATGCAGTTGGACCCCAGTCAAGTCGACTAACAGGATAAAGGAGCTGTTCTGTTTACCAAAAGTGGGTTACGGGTTCCCAAATTCGTTTCGCTCTTCACGGACCGCTCGTTTGTTATTTTGTCTAAAGGAACTTCTGGCGGATTTTTATATGAGAAAGCGCAATAGTGATGATAGCCTTGCTTTTTCTGCCTGAAGATGTCCTCAATTCGCTCCTGGTGCCTTCTAATTTTTAAATAGGTTTTATTGCTGTTTAATCGAAAATTTAGAGTCATAAGCACTTCCAAGGAATGCTACCGATTTTGATCTGCATGTACACTCCCAAAAATATCTTCACTTGAAGTTGCATGCTTTTCTTAATGTTACAGCCAATGACAATTTCACCCTCGTCAGTGACACGTCTGAGCGATATCGGGTAGGCTTTTCCTCCTTGTCCTTCTGTATTCGCTCGCCTTATTGGTTACTGAAAGGTCTTTGGGGAAAAGTGAGACTCCTAAGCCCTAACCAGTTTGCGGTTAACGAGAAATTAACTTGAGTATGTTTGCAAACCTCGCCTTCGACAGCCATCAAACAGTCTGTTTTCTGCTTTCACACTCATGGATAAAGCATAGATTCCTTTAATGTCGCCCGAGTCGCCTCTCACCGAACGTTGGATACTCCTATAAAAAAAAGACTTAATGCTTATTTTGTGCAGTTTCTCTCCGTTTCATAGCGAATGATTTGGAACTTTTAATTCCTTTTAGCGAGGAATTGTTTGTCTTATGACATGGCTGGCACTCTAACCTTCGGGTGATTATTGTCAGCAAAAGGCCTCATGCTCATTTGTTGAAGCTGTTCAATGCTAGTTTAGGTGTGGCGACCTCGAAGGTGTGCCTTTTTCATAAAGCATAAAGAAAGAAAACACGAATTTCAGTGTTCTTCGTTCGCTAAATGGAGCCCCCAGATCCACTTGGCACTTTACTAGGTCAAGCCGAACGGCTTTGTCTCACATCCCGTTTAGGATAGAGTGACCTTTAGTCTTGGCACTTACCTTGGTCCTGATTAGAATGACCTTTTTATTAGCCTTAGTGGAAAAGCTCGCAATCCAAGAGAAAAGGGGACTAAGGCATTGTCATGCTGATAAGCTCTCTGTAGACCTCAACATTATTTTCTTCCAAAGTACTGTCCTCTCGGGAGTTTTGCCTTTTTCCGAAGCAACGAAGGGAAAAAGGACGACGGTGCTTGGCTGAATGCTAATTCACTAAGAATTTCCTTCTAGAATTTTGCCTTATCGTGTTAGACTAGAGAAGAGAATCAGACAGGTATCAAAACCCTTAAGCTTCCTATGCCTTGAGTGCTTCATTTGATCAACGTCGAGTTGCACTGCTGCTAACACTAGACATTTATCTGTTTGATGGTCTCTTTTTTCACGATGGGAGCATATGTGCATTGGTTGATAGCTCTACAGGGAGCTGCTTCCTCGGGTCGAATGTGCGATTACTTGCATCGAAGACGAAATTTTAGGAATTCCAAAATGTTCAGTTTGATGCTAAACCAAATGTAATGCTGAACGGTTGTGTTAGTGTAGTCAGTAGCTTCAACGAATTGCTCCGAGTCACGTAGTCCAAGAGACCAATAGTCTTTTAAATACTAAACACACCTTTTTCAAGCCTTCGAGATTTTAAAAGATTCAGTTCTCATCTGTGTTGCTAGTCTGCAGTGGCGCTGGGTGCAAGTCGCTTTCGGTAGGGCCGTGTTTTTTCTCCGCCTTATCGATCACTTTATGCGTGCATGCGCGCGTGTGTGTGCACGCCCATGCGGCGAGCGCCGAGACGGCCAATCGATTGCGCCGTGATGACGTTTAAGAGTGCATCAATTGGTGCATCGGAGTGGGTTTTATGCGGGCCACTTCTACGTGATTGTGCGTGTGTACACTAGCGGAGGAAAAAAAGGCGAGGAGGATAATGAGGCCTCCACTTTGTTAAGATAGAAGAGATCGGCTACGGGCTGACTCCGGTTAGGAGGCAGTTTAAAAATGGGGTTAGATCAGGGCTCCCGAGGATGGACTTTGTACTTTTCAAACTTCATGTCAAATTGGCTCGTGTAGTGTTTTTAGTAGGACAAGGAGGACGTGCTGCGCGCCATTATAAACGGATGAATGTTAGAACACCTATTGGTTTAGAATGCAAGTTAACTGGGTGGATTTTGGCGCCGTTTGCAAGAATGTGCCCTCGCCTGCTATTCACCCTACATTTCTGAGGCAGAAGAGAGTCACTTATTCTCGATGGACTGTGGACGGAGTTTTTCGTTAAGGGCTGCGTGCTTGTTAGGGGGCAAAATGTTGTCTAGCCATGACCATTTCTACAGGCTTGTATGGTGCAAAACTATTTGTAGAAAGACCTAATTTCCACCCTTTTGGATGGGGAGGGGGGGGTCCAGTCAATCAGTCCCAACTCCTCGCTAGACGGTAAAGTGGTGGGGGTGTGGAACAGCTAGGACTAGTTTCTTCCGTTGGCTTCTAGGAACAAACGCTTTATGAGGGTTAAAGTCACAGCAACGTTGATTCGCCATGGGAAGAATTGCTAGTTGAAGCCTGTAAGCAAGATTTGTAATTCGCCTTTAAGGACAGTGACCACCCAGAAGTAAGCAGAGCCGAATGAACAATTAATTTGGGCTTGTCTCGACAGAACTTGTTTTCTCGAGGTTGGGAGAATGGAAGTGGTTTGGCTGAGAGTTACTAGGGCGTCTGGCTGGGTCGTGTGTGCATGAGGATGGATTTCAGCTACAGAAGTCAGAAGAGCCAGGGATTCTGTTTGGGATGGGGAGCTTCGGACAAACGCATAAACAGGCGATTAGGGACAACTCATGGTTTACTTAATGAAAGTGGACTTTTGGAGGACGAGTGACCATTATAGCAACTTTGCATCGTGCAATTTCTGTACGGGACTCGATTGGTGGGGTGCGAAAGAAGACAGATCGTAGTGGTGAAGCATTTGTCCAAACCAGAGGTGGATGCCATCGATTTCTGTGCATGTGCTGAACCAACCCCCACAAATCTTGTTAGCCAAGCAAGGAAATGACCCCCACTGTGGATTTACCAAAGGCTTAGCTTTTGGGCCCTACTTTAAATGTGATTCGCACTTTGCTCCAGAAAATGCTCAAGAATATTCGTTCTGGTGGACTATTTAAACAACCAATTGCATAAATTTACTGTATTTAAATGTCCCTTACATAGTTTTCCCATTAAAAAGCCTTATTTTTACTTTAAGCATGTTTACGGAGATTCAATCTCATCGTCCGGAGTGATCGCCAGTTTTCGACAGACACTACGGACCGTGATTCTCGTGTTTAGTGGCGTTGTTCGACAAGTTACTACGTGGGTCTCATTGGCCCTGGTCACTTCTTCAACACCATCTTCCATCGTCGAGTTGGTGCTTCTGTCAGCGTTCGGGAGCGCAAATATGTGCAATCAGAAGTTTTGTCCAAAGCAGATTGTCGACAAGGCTACAAAATCTGGCTTTGGTCAGATTTTAAAGCACGAAAAAGGAAGTCGTCAAAGTCCGATTCAGTTTAAAGGTGATTAGCTTTAATTTGGTATTGTAGCGGCTCGAAGTTGCCAAAAAGCAGAATAATGAGGTTAAGAAGCATTTATAATATACCAGCCTAGCAAAGTCATTATGGTCGAGTCTTAATTGCCTGTTGCCTCACCAGAGCAAGGAGGCAACCAAACAATTCAGTCATGGCGCATCTCAACTCCACTTTCGAGCACTGTCCCTGGCGCCACCTGTGGTCGATCTTCCGCGTCGGTTATCGCAACGTATTCGGTGCTGCAAGGAAGAGCACCCACGAAGCCACCACGCCAGTCATCAAATTGGCGGTCAGTCGGAAAGTTATCTTATTCCTTCTAACGATTCAAGTGGGTTTGGAGCTTCATTCTTTTTGGGACCTGCATTGGTGGAAAAGGTAGCATTCTGGCCATTCCATGGATCCATTGTTAGTCGTACAAACACTGACCTCAAAGTCGATTCGCCGAACACAAAGCGGTATTTAAGGAGATTTCGTTTTGTCTCTTTGTTTGCTGCTTTTTTTTGCTTTAGGGCTGTCTAGCTTTACGTCTATCCGAGTTCCTTCCAGACAGCAGAGGGATGGGGAAGGTGTCGTGTGTTCGCTTGACTGACAGCTCAATGACGAACTTGTCCAGCTCACTTGAAGAACGCGGAGGCAGACGTCATTTCCAAGCCTTTCATAATGGGTTATCGCCCATTCTGCCATCCGCAACATGTACACTCCTTCCGCCTTACCAAGGTTTATCATCCACCAGTAGAAATTGGGGGATTTGTTTCTTAAGATCGGGTTCCCTTCCCGTCGCCACCAATACACCGCCCCTAAAATTCTCTGAGGACGGAGGAAGACATAATGCTAGGACAAAAAATTTGTTGACGACATACATAAGCATAGGGGAGGAGGCACTTGTAGCACCGGAAGCCTTTCCACCCGGCAGAAGTACAGGAGTGGGGTCTCCGGTGCCCGAGTAACTAAAACGCAAACATTGTCTCCGAATCGGTGATGACTTATAGCCAAATGTGGCAGTTCTGTCAACGACCAGGACGTTGGAGCAAGATAGACTAAGGGTGGGTGTAAGTTAAGGACAGGCCTCCCTCGGCCCTAGTGTGGTGCTGCTGTAAATCTCTCATCCCTCCTTACTTTGCAGACATGGCTTTCGGTGGCGACGTGATTTGCCTCCTTTGCGGCGACGAGTGCCGGACAATTCAGGCTGCCAAAGATACAGGAGAGGGCCAGGTGATCTCTAATGAGGCCACCTCGTCTTCTGAGTGAGTGCCAGCCACTGATTAATACGCATGGTTGTCACTATTCCCTCAAGAGCTTTTAAGGGAGACATAGAATAAGTAAAGATTGAACCTTAGTCAAAAATTGATTTTATTGTGAAATAGGAAGCTAAAGTGAGTCGATTGGATTCAGTCGCGTCCCAATATTGGCCGAAGTATGTAACCCGAAATTGGGATTGTGGCAAAACTTCAGCTTCTCCTAAGCTATGGACCTCTGCAAATGGAACCATCCACACCATTTCTCCCTCATGACGCTGTGACATAGTGTCTAGTCATTATGGAGTGGGATCGCTCCTCTTTCAAATAAGACCTGCTGACACCCACTACCGAACCGTTGGAGGAGTTTCTGAATACATCATAGGAATACCGAGACAATATGGCTTCATCAGCAATGAATAGAGAAGATAGAAGATTATTAACGCAATGGCAGCATCTCCATAGCATTATCCTGATAACAGCAAAACACTGTAATCAAATTTAGCTCGAAAGCTAGCGGATTGAATGGCTGACCAGGGATGTCATTCCACTTACGACCAGTTGGTGTTGTGCACGGGCACATCGCTGCCTCATTAAAAGTAGGGTCAAATCATGACGATTTTAGAACTCTGACTTAAGAATATATGCGCACACAGCAGAAACATTTACCTTTTGAATGCTTGCTATAAGTTACCCATTGAGTGGTTTATCGACCATCCACTGAAATACCGTTTCAGTTTTACCATCAGTCGGTGATGTACCAACCGGGCTCAATGTCGGACCACGCCTCATCGCTCTGGCAAATTTAACACACCGAAATCAAGTGGTGCTTAGGCTTCTCCTCGTGGAAGGACGCGGTGCGATTTCGTCACTTTACAACCGATCGGCATTGGGGCATCAGGCATTCGGGCTCGGGTGGGCATCCCTCTGCGCCTGGCTAAATCAAAATTGAACTATGCCGCCACGGTTTTCTACATCTAACAGAACAAGGTGGATGGATTACGTACCGGTTCTAATGTGCTTGTTTACCTACTGCCTTCAATAAAAGGTCCATTTGCTCACGGCTTCCAATTTTGGGCAAACTGTTGTAGTTCTATCCAGCCTACTATCTTCTCTTTGGTTAGAAGGGCCGATACGGTGAAAGTAAATGTTCATATTTGAAGGCATTAGGTAGAAATGCACTGTTTGCGGTCTCTTGCGTTGTGACAGGATGACAAGAAGAAGGCTGAAATCGACCGCGAGCATGAGGGCATGGGTGATCCAGACGTGTGTTTGGGCGAGTCCCTGATCTACCTTCAGCACGCTGCACTGGGCTGGTGGTTGTCTTACGAGTCCTACGAGACGAAGAAGCGCAGTGTAGGCAAGGTGAGGGAGAAAAAGCTGTCCTGTTGGCCGAGGTTTCCACGGATGCTTTCTACAGTTTAGTTCGAGCGCAGGAAGCGGAGTCTCCCTCTGCTGCCGCTATTTGTCGCTCAACCGTCGTCTTCTCCGCCTTTAATCATAGTCTAGACGCTCTCGCCAGTACAGATGGCCTTGGTTGTGTTGGTGTCGCCGCTAGTGGTGGTAGAGGTGCAGCAGGTGCGTCATCATCTCCAGCAGCGGGATCGGAATGCGTGCCCTTAAATTTGGACGAGGTGATTCAGTGTCTAGAGTACCTGATTAAATTTTTCGCTCAGCCGGAGATCCATGAGGAGCATGAGGCCAGACAGTCGAAACTGGCGGCTCTGACAAATGGACAGGACCTCTTCCAGGCGAGTTAGTTTAAAAACTCCTCAGTAAGGCCTTTCAGCGTACAAGTTAAGAGAATAGATAGCTGAAGCATGGCAAAGCGATAGACGTTAAGGTTTTAAAGTCATCCTTCACTATGAAAATAAGTATTTACTTAAATTTCCGGTCCAGTTAGCAGTGTACCCATGTGGCACCACCACTGTCATTGTTTAACCCTTTTAAGTCAACAGGAGGAGGGCATAATCAGCCTAGTGTTGGAGACCATAGATAAGTTTACTGGCATCTTCCGTAGTCGTCGTGAGTTCGCTCTTGCCGCCGGTGAGGATCGATGTGATCGACTCAGTGACCTTGTCAAATACCTCTACCTCCTGTTGGCCGCATTAATACGTGGAAACCGCGAGAACTGTGCTCAATTCGCTGCACCCGCACGACTTGACTGGCTCTTTAATCGTCTCGAGCTGCAGCAGAGCTTAGCAGAGGGCGTTCTTGATGCACTGCATTGTGTGGTGACGAACTCGGACGAGGCGTTGAATGTCATCACGGCTCAGCATACCACACGCTGATTGGACTGCTGGATAAGCAGGGTTATGACCGCCGGGTGAGTGGACCGAATGGCTTTTACATGGAATCTCGCTTCATATCCCGTTCTCATTAGATCCGGTTTGGCAAAAAGGAATTAAACCCTCCTACCACATCTTTTATTCCATCTTTTAGGTCCTCGGGGTACTCTCTTCCATCTGTATAGGCCGGCAAGGCGGAGCTGCACGCCTGAATCAGGACCTCATCCACGAGAGTCTTTTACCCGAGCGCGACCTCCTTCTGCAAACTAAACTATTGTCACAGTCTCGTTGAATTTGAACCGGTAGGTAGTAGCACACTCGATAAAATCCTCCGACGTCTGCTGGCTTTTTTAGAGATGCAAGTTAATTTGATAAAAATGAAATTAAAACTAAACCGAAAAAACCTAATGCCAGCGTGCCATATCGTTTTCGTCTTAGAGTTTATCGATGCACACCAAATGATACTTCGAGGTGTTTATCGACGCCATCGAGAGCGTCACCCACCAATTCCCTGTCATGGGCATCGGTTGGGGCAACACGGACGGCTACGCACCACACCCCGTCGGTAGACGTGGTTGTGGGAGGCCTTCTACTCTTTCGCTTTCGATGGACAGAACCTCTGGATTGGTGGAATGGCAGAACAGGCGCTTTTCATGTCTGGAGTGGGAGGTAAAGGCCTAAACCGACGGAGTTGTATCGCTCTCCCTGCCATTTTGACCACAGCATCCAATCGAAGTTCAAATTTGAAATGAGGAGATGTTACTGGTTGCCTCCTTGATCTCACTAAACCGGTGAAGGACTACTTCTGGGTGAGGCAGTGGGGCGAAGGTGCACATGCTGAATGGCGGATCGTTTAAAGGGGAAAAATCCAGGAATTCTCTGCCAGGCCTATACCTCTTCTTGCATCCTAGCCATCCTCATCCAGTGACATAGTGCGATGTCTGCATTCTAAAGGTGTAATATTTATCTATAACGCATTTACACGCTATCTCAGTCTCGATTGCAACGGGATCTTGCACTATTCTCGCACCTTGCATGGGAAATATCATGATACTTTTTTTGAGGCCATTCCGCGGTCGCAACTCTGTTCCCACTCCGGCAACAAAGTAGTGGCAATAAAATAAAATTTAACTCGCGACTAGCAGCGTAGGAGGTAGAACCCTGCTAAAAAACACTTAAGTAGTAGATGGGGTTTTGTTCAGGCATTTCGAGCCTCTGCTCAATAAATGACTACATGGGGTGGATAACGGTGCTAATGGGCTGCGAAGATTAAAATTTTTTGCCCCATTGCCCTGCAACTCCAGCAACCTTCCGGTGGTTTGACTAAATCAGCATAAGTACAATCCCTATTTACTTGCAGAAAACGTCAGTAGTGATGATTTAATTGATACCTGCAGTCGGAATAAACGAACACTATGTTGAATTGGGTGCCGCAACCCCTACCTTCTATTCGGTTTTAGAGGATCTTTAGGGTTGTTACACTCCCGAATTGGGCGCTTCCAAAAGCGAGTCGGTGAGAGGTCGTGCAATTCTGTAATCCCTCGTCTTGGTGCTGGATTTAGGGGGAGTGCTCTCGTCGAGGTTCATTTTTTCCCTACCGAAATTAAAAATGCGGGCTAGTGGCGCAGACAGACTCGTACTTAACCGTCGCGAAGTTGCTGGCTGATGTGACAAGTGTTTTTTTAGAATTCTATCACTCCTAATTCAGCTTGAAATGATGCCATGAAAAATTTGATTTATTATTTGTTTATGCCCAATGACTACGCATCAATCTTGAGCAATGAGTGGACAAATCACCGCCGCCTCCGGTTCTCCCATTTGAGCATAAATCGGCTGTTGTACTCTACATAGAACGCGCTTGTGGTCTCACCGATTTGGGCGCGTTTTCCTTCCTGATGTGCGTGCGGTCACGCTACTTGATTACGTAGGTCGTACAGAGCCCTCACTTTCGGTAATAGGGAGGCTAACTTTTGGTCTTTAAATAACCCTTCAATGAACCACTCCTTTTTGCGTTTTTAGGCACAGAGTGACGTCACCGCGAGTGACACGACTCTGGCATTGAGTCGGTGCATCTGCATTTCGGTCTTGCCTTTATTCACTAGCTACGCTCACTTCCTTGCTGCAAACAAAGTAGCTGCTTGCCTACTTGAATCCACGCTCCATACTGCCTACCGTTTAGCCACCTACCGTTTGATAAGTAACAACCGAAGAGACGTGGCTAGCGACTTTCTCGTTGCCTTGGTCAAGCACATTCAGCCTTCTTCGATAACCAGCCTCATTCGCAAGATCGCCAAGAATATGCGTACTGTTGGACTAGAGGTCGCTACGAATTCACTCCTGCTTAACTGCGTTTAGCAAATATTTTACACAAGCATCATTTTTCCTCCCTTTTAGTCAGTGGTGTCCCTACGTGTGTTGACCACCTGCCAACGATTTGGATCCTACTACAGCTACGAGGGATGGACTGCTGAATACTCAAGTAGTGGAGGTGAATCCGGAGGTGGTGGTGCCGGCAGCAGTGGGGGTAGCGGAGGAAGGGCATCAAAACCAGGTGGAACGCAAAGAGCCACATTGGCAGGTAATGCCGCAACGCGGAACCTAAGCGATACCTCGTTTGTTTGATCAACGGCTGTCGGAATGTCTACAACAGCGACTGAGGAAGGGAAAAACCTCACTGCAGAGCTCTTTAGTCCCATCTTTAACAACCTCTCGTGTCGCCGATATGATGCGGAGTTATATGTTTACGCCTGCCTTGTTTGACAGCAGTCGTTTGTACACTACCTCCCGATCACTGTTCGTCGCATTGGAATGCACAATCAAGGATCGCAGATGATACTATGGGACTCGATGGTCAGATTTTTGACTTGAGATTGAAAATTTCTGTAGGAGAGGCCTACTTGAGGTATATGTTATTGTTATTAAATTTCAACGTTCATTTACTGAATTATACCAGTAACTGATCCAAGAGTCTTAGGAAACTGTAGCTAGTCGAAACATTCCACCAATTGTTAAACTTGCAGCTTCTGTTCAACCCGGTGGACCGGACAGTGCAGCAGACTTGCAAGGATCCAACCAATAGCAAGAGACCTTCATACCCACTCCTCTTATAAAGTCATCAGTAAGTTTGCTCAAATGATGTCTTTTACAACAAGCATTTGTGGCTGGATTGTTTGTTCTCTCGATATTTTTAATGAAGACTTTGATGCAAATTGAGATATGACTTTGTGCTAACCCTTTGGCCGACCATCACTTGTCAATCTAGAGGAACCAAATCATTGAAAAATAATAAATTTTTGCCTTATTTTACTTTTGATAGCTGAAGCTAATTCCAATTGAGTGACCCTTTAACCGTAGTTTTAATTGCTGCCAATGAGGTTAGTAGAATAATCCATCGTGGCAAGCCAATCAGATGTCAGCATACACCGCAAAATCTAGCGTTTTTATTGGCTAGTCCTAGAGTTACTTTTCTCTCTGAAGTACATACTAATTATCAACGTCTAACATCTAACTATATTTGCCTGTGCGAGGATGAAGTTTAGTACATAAATGATGGATTTTTCATAAAGCCTACAATTTACTTTGATTGAGTGGTTGTGGTATGGCTATACTTGCTAGATGGATCATTTCCTGTATAATATCTATTTATCTTCACATTCAACACTTTATGGGATTTTGTGAACGCCTATTGGTTTCCGAAAATCTTTTCTTCAAACTACTTTGAAAGAGCATTTACGGCCGAAAGTGGCAATTATTCATTTGTTCAGCTTTCCCGATATTTAAAATATCCACTTGCTTGAACAGGATGGCTGACGGCGTGAACGTTTCAGCATTTCTGTTTGTTTTCTTTCTGTTTCTGACACCTCAATATTGATAAAAATGGTGTTAAATTCAGAGCATTGATGATTCTTGCCTACAGTAAACATAAAATCCGTGAAACAAGTAGAGTTTTGTATTTACCAGTCTACTATCCCATAAACACATACCTCACTGCCCCTGCATCTCAGATGGCTTCATACCATCCGACCAATGGCATGAGGACGCTTCTTGTGACGTGATTGGTTTGATGCATTTCCAGATTAAGCAGCCAGCGGCACTAAGCATTCTGGTTGACCAATTCGCCAAGCACTGTCAAGCTACTGGGGTGCAGGGGTTGATCAGGACCGTGTCTGCTGATTGACACTGGACGAGGCGCGGCGCATTCATCCCAACACACGGTTTTATCACTCGTCATTCCAACGAGTAGGTTCTTTGCTGCCTCTTTACATCCATTCGACTGCCTTTCCCATTTGTTATCCACATCTCCATCCCAGATCCATCTTGAATTCATTAAACCCTAAGTCATTGCGCCTAGGCATCTCTTCATTAATCTTTCTCTCAGCGTAATCCACCAATCTATCTATTCAGCTTAGACCTAACACCCCGCCCCTTCTATACCCTTCCTTCCACTCATTTCTGCAAAGGATTAACTGGTTATCCATCTACCTCTGCGGGTCACTGGCCAACTGACTATCTGTTCGGCCATCTCGTTCACTCATCCGTCTGCCGGTATGAGCTTCCATCAGTCTGCGTATCTACTGAATTTTGCTCTTTAACTTCTGTCCCGCGTCCTTGGGGGTTGCGACCTTTTTACTCTCCGACTGGACGAGATGATGGCATTTTTACATACTCCTATCCATCTTTAGGGTCAAATGTGCTATATTTAGATGGTAAAAGAGATTCTGCGTGCGGTGCTCGCTCCTGGATGGACCACCAACCCTTCGGGAGTATGCCACAAGGACGATAGACCTGGACTGTGTCTTCGTCAAAGACAGTTCATTCACAGTGTGGGGATTTGTTCCCAACTTACTACTGGTTTATGTGGAGGTTTGATCAAATTAGATGATCCTGAGTGGTCATGCACTACTACAAACCCACAGTGCTCCTAGACGTAATCGTAATCACTTATGGGTTCTCAACCTACTTGTTTATTTATAAGTAGGATGGGGCCACTCAACCGATGCTGCCTGGCATTAGTAGGACAGGAAGCTCCTTATCAAATTGTACCTGTCAGATCACTCTTTTGTCAAGAATCTGGAATACCAGAGCTTTGTTTACCGAACAGAATGAGAAATTTTACAAGGTTTTCTAACTTTGGCAAACTAAAAGGCCTCAGGGATTAATTCCGGCTCCGAAAGACCTTCACGGGGTTAACGTGACTCGGAAACTAAGTGACTTGGCCAAACGGCTAGCTGACAACGCTCATCAAATCTAGAGAAAGCAGAAAATTTAAGAACTTAAAGGAAATTGGTGAGGTGCTATTGCCTATACCGTTTGTTGAAAAGGACCAATTGGGGAGGTGAAGGTAGATACAAAAACTGTCTTTCCATCTTTCCTTCTTCCTAGGTGGTGGTTACCATCAGCTTTTGGTGCCATACGACATTCTGACAGATCATGGGCGCAAGCACCACCGCCGCATAACTCAAGTTAATTCGCTACTCCCAGTACTGAGCTATCATCTCTCCTGTAAGCCAACCAATCAGCAGGAGGATGCCACTAAAATCGGGACTGTGGCGGCGGCGACGGCGACAGCCACCGCGCTAAATGCAATCAAACAATTCGGTGGCAAACGGGTCGCAGGTGAGTGCGGGGTGCGGATGTGCCTGGTGGGGAAGGGGAGGGTGAGAGAAAATTTGTTAGCCAATGGAAACTTGTGTTTGAGGTGCTGCAAGACATCGACGCGAGGCAGGCTGTCACTCTGAGAAGGGTCTTATGGAATCACAATTTACCAATTTTTATTGCCACAATTTTCGCCCCTCGCACGAGGAATGTTGGCATTTGCTTGCTCCTGTTTAGGTCACCCTTCAAGCCAATTTACCTACGGTCTGCTGTCGAAGTTGTTGGATTATGTGAAGGGCGCCATGCCAACGGTTCGCGGAGACAAGCCGAGGTGTGTGTTTAGTCGGCACCAAAACCTTACATAAACCAGCGAGGATATGAAACTCCTCGGGAAGGTCGTTCTGCCCTTGCTGGAGCGCTACTATCACACTCGCAAGTCCTACTTCACCGACCCTACTCGGGCGCGTTGATTGAGAAGATGGCAATGATGTTATTTTAGACTTGAAACTGGTTTGTGAAGATCTCGAAAAGAACAGGGGCATGTAATTATCCAATTGGACTGAAAACGACCCAGTTTAACTAGCCATTCTCCTTTCCTTTACTTCCAGGCTCTTCGCCAAGCAAACAAGTGGTGCTGAAGACCACATGAAGACCTTTCCTTTCTCAATTCCGTCTTTTGTTTTGATCTCCTTTAGTCCTCACATGCTGTGCCATGGAGAGGAATCAGATCTTCGGTTATTGCTCATTCACACGAAAAGGCTGTGGAAACGTTAATATGAGAGGCAAGAAAAGGAAGCAATCAAACTAGCCTGATAGAGTGAAGAGTTCGCGTATTCAAGCATACAAATTCTTCCATAATACGGTTTCTGATTAATCGGATGCCTTACAAATCACTCTTGAAGCAGTGAGAAGGCTTTGAATCCTGCCGTGAGTGATGCATACGGAGAGGCGGATGCCCGATTTCTCGGCCTGCGTTCCCA
>JADWOT020001840.1:0-21000 GCA_036345935.2 Taenia hydatigena
TCATTGTGCTGAATGCTGTGAATTCATCTGTAGTGTGCTGTGGTCAACGAGCGTCTCCAAAATGATAGACCAGTTTCTGATTCTCACTCCTGTTCTGTTTTTAGGCTCACTTTGAACTTGTTCAACATTTTTTTAAAGATGAAGGGAATTACAAATTCTGACACTTTTAGTGGGTTCAATCCAACGTTATGTCTTGAAGGTTGACAACTTGGTCATCCTTGAAAACACTTTGTTTTTCCTCCTCCCTTCTAAAGGCTTTTGACATGAATAAAGACGGCTGGAGTTTGCATCGAGAGTTCCGAACTGCCTTGGAGCAACAAAAGTTGTTGAATGAGTGAGTCCTACGTCTTCGAGTGTCACTTTGATAATCTCCTCACCGGATGACGATTTTCGATCACTTAATTTACACTGTCTGTAGAGAGGAAGTCACCTACATAATAGGCTGTGTGGATGCTAATTTGAAGGGAAAAGCTTACCTTCAGGAGTTCACGGAACGCTTCTACAATCCGGCTCACGATATTGGTTTTAATGTAACGCTGCTACTGAAAAACCTTTCTGAACACATGCCCGGGTGATATACGGTAAATATCACCGCAGGTATTAATGCGGCATTGGTCCTCTCTTGGCTTTTGAAAGTCTCTCATATTCCTCCTTTTCTCATTCTTCTCCAGCCTCGAACGGCTTCTAAGAAAGCAAAAGGTATGCTGAAGACGTTTGGTCCTCTCTTGGGCCGCATTGAAATCACCAACAAGGAGGGTCGCATAGAACGCGTTTACTTTGAGATTGGACAGGAGAATATCGGCCAGTGGGAAAAACCCCAAATCAAGGAGTCGAATCGCACCTTCCTTCACTCGGTGGTGAGCTAGAGTGAGAATAAGGAGAGGGCTTGAGTGCTTCGTCAATTTTGCCGAGGACACCATCTTCGAAATGCAGCATACTCAGGGCATTAGTGGGGACAACGAGAACTTACTGATCAGTCGGGTAGGTTTTTCTGTTTTTTTTTTTAGCGTTATGGCAACTGTGACTACTTTAGAGTTTACCTGATTCCGTGATTGACAGCTGATATCCTAATGAAGCAATAAATCTAGACAGCATGATGAATTTTAAGATACCCAAGCATTGAGTGCTCATAAGACAAGAAATCGAAGAAATCAAATTTTCCCACCAAAGTGCTCAGCACTTTCCCATGACTCTCTGATGGACAATCAATATATTGGATTTGCGGTTCCCATGACAAGCGGTGACTAGCGTGAAACCTAGCCTCACTTTCTTTCATCGCTCACTTTAGGTCGTCGCTGTTCGCAACCTTCTCGAGGCCACTTGACTTTCCTCTGGTTTTGCATTCCTCGGCCCCCACTATTTATGGAAGCGCTGGTGCAGTCCTCGAAAAATGTCATTTGTGGATGTCATTGCGGACATCCTAGGCCTCATAATTGGTCTCGCGATTTGGGCCTTGCGTTCGATGAAGGCAATTATTACCGTTGTGGGTCGTTTTGTGATTGCGTTGATGCCAGATCCAACTAAAAAACCCTCAAAAACTTAACCACCACCGTCACCACCATTAGTGCAGTCGATGAATTCAGCAGTACCGTTTAGTGTCAAGCGGAACCAAACAGCAATGATGTTCAATGAGACGCGGATGGCTGGAGGCAAAATGGCGGTAACGTTGAATGAGGAAGAAGCAAACCCACCTGACCTTGGGGCCGCCAATGAGGAGGAGCAGAAACGCACGGATCTTACAAGCATTCTTCAGGTGAGCAATTTTAACAATCACATTAAAAAACAAATTTCTACAAATTTTTTCACTTTGTCAAGACTACGAGTGGTGTCGTCTTTTGCGAAAATAGTTTTGTGTCAATGCATTTGCCGCTCAATGCAAATTTTATGCATATTTCGTGCGTTATTTTTGCGACCCAATGACCCTATGACTAAGCATTTTATCGGTATCACGCTTTGCCTTAGGCACAAATTCTACCAATTTCTTGCCGAATTATGGGATTTCCGCCCAAAATATTAAGGGACCAAGGTTCTAAAATAGTTTTCTGTGTTTTAGACTTAATAAAGTCATTGCAAACGCTGAAATCATTTAGTATTTTTGTTACCAATCCCACAAGTTAAATATTATTAACTGGCTTGGATTAAATGATGAAAAAGGAGTAAAGAGTCGACCATACAAATTTTTGAAAAGACTTTGAGTTGTTTGTGGACCGTATGGTGCTACTTGGCACTTACGTATTTTTGCTTGATTATTTAATTAATTTGCATTCAGTGGATCAAATTATTGTTCAGTAAATAGTTGTTTAAGACCCTGTGGAGCTAAATCAGAAAAAAACGTTCTGGCGTTGGTTAAAATATTTTTGGATGTTATGCATTAAATGCATAATTGTGAATTTTTTCGCCAAGGCGTTGATTTTCCAGAGTCATTATCATTAACTTACGTTGGAAAAGGATCTGTGATTCCAAGGTCTTGGAAAAAGGGAAAAACATTCCCAAACATTGCCGTATCACTGATAATTTGCTCTGATTATTTTCAATTTTTCTAAACAGATTAGATTCTGTAAAGTGCAATTTAATGCGCATTTTTGCCCATCTAGTTGATTTCTGTTCAGGAAATATTTTTAAGGACTCTATTAAGCCCGTCTAAAAAATAATTCTTGCATTAATTTTACATCTATAGATTCTAAACATTAAACATAAAAATGGGTAATTTTTTTCCACGGAGGCTTTTATTTCCACGAATCAAATCCTTAATCTACGTATGGAGCGAATGCTATTTTTCCGGAGCCTTAGCAACAGAGAAAATCATTTAAAAATCCGTGATTAATTAATTTCTCTGGTCTAGGTATTTTTTAAATTTATGTTGCAGAAAATTAGAACGTTTTCTAGCTTAGCCGACATCACTAAGCCTTCTCCTTTGACGCCCAGACCTCTATTTATAACTCAATTTTTATGGGATTAGTGGCATTTTTGAAAGCAAATTTAACCGCTTTTTGATTTAATAGTTTATAACACTTGTTCATCTAACATTTTTCTGTTGTTGTTTATCGCGTTGGGAGACCTCAAGGTTTCGCTACCGGTTCCATCATTCCTCTCAAGTTGCTCCTTACAGTCAATCTCTGTAAATTTACTGTTTTACTCTGAATGTATTCAATTTCTGTGCGTTTCTCGAATCCATTCACCAAATGTCAACTTTTATTTAGGGCTTAATAGTTCTCTGTTCCCTTACCCGATGGAAATTCGTGAATTCTTCGATCTTCTTCTGCCGCTTTATCAACTATCATCTTCAAGCCATTCAAATACTTTGAAGATTTTTTTGAAAATGCCACTAAAGGAATATCTTGTCTACCTCGTTCCACTTTCATTCGTTTTCTGAGTTTCAAAAATGACCACCTGCAAACTCTAGCCTGACGTCGAAGTTGCTAGTCGCTTCGGGGGTCCTGGAACATCTTTCCTTCGACAATCTGCGTAGTTTTTCGCGACTTTATTAAGAAAAAGGACTACTGACTTTTGTCGGAAGATGAACAACTGCTGCTAGAAAGTGTGGACCCCTCAAAAGCGGAGGCCTTCACGGAAACCGCATCGACGAAGTCACCTGCTCCGACCATCAGTCGTCCAAATACCGCTGGACAGAAGGATACCGCTCCAATCAGCAAGGAAGCACAAAAATATGAGTATGCTAACTCACTCTCACTCAGTCAAATTTCCTGCTGTATGGAGATAACTTTTGCTGACCTTATAATTTAGCATCATCACATGTACTTGTGTCTGCGTCCAAGTCAGGGCGGATAGCTCTTTTAATCTCTTGACAATATTATTTATCAGCCTACTTATTAACGTTTTCAGTAGTAGGTTACGAATTGGTGCAGCTACGCAGTTTTCGCTTTTTGTGGAGTTTCATGCTATCATTGACTATTCGACGGGACTGCAGTTTCACATAACTCTTTTCCCAAGCCTTAATGTATCTCTCTATGCTGCCAGGTTCCCTTCGTTTTATTCAAACGGAAGAAGGGAATATCTCGAATGCTCGAATTCGAGGGCATCTGGATAGCTGAACAGCCTTCTGACGAGGGGCTAAGAGCTCCCAGCTTTCCTCACATACGCTGGGATGATTCCGTTAAGAATTTCTCAAGAAATTTTGGGAGCAGTACGGCCAACAGCAAATAAAGCGACTTCTTGGAATGGAGACTGGCAACAACAACGGAGGTAGCAGTGGAATCACTTCGGGCGGACCTTCTGAGGAGGTCTCGAACAGTTAGTTCTATCCAACGTGGCCTCAGGAGATGGATCCACAATACCTGCATTGGAAGTGGGGTGTCATCTTCACGGATAATGCCAGTTTCGAGTGACTTCAAAATTGGTCTACGCTAAGGAGATAATCCTCACGCATTTTCATTTTCTATTTAGTCCTTTCCATACCTTGTGGTCTACTTTACTGTCCCTCTGCAGGGGAATGCACGCTAATTCTTCTTTTCATGCCATCTGTTGGATGTGGCTATTTCCTCCAAAACATTGGTCACCATTGTGCAATCGGTTACACACAATGAAAAACAGGTAGGTCAAAATTTACTGTGTTCTGGTAGCTTGGCGCATCACGTAGTGGTCTGGTGTAGGTCATATCTGACACCCTGTTCCACTGACCTCCATCGTGTGGGGGGCTAATTTGGTGGAATTCCAACTTTTTTCAGGTATCTGGACTGACCGTAGGGCTTAATATTTTCGATATGTAACCAATACTGAAAAGAGAGTATTTTCTCTCAGCCAACGCGGATGCGCATTCTCCACATCCTTTTCAATCAACACTGGCTGGCCTTATTTCATTTAGGTAGTCGCTGTCATAGGTAAAGTCATTTAAGGGAAGGAGCTATTTTCTGAACCTTTAAATTACTTTCGAAAAGATTTATGATTGTTTAAGGCGTTTTTTAGCCTCCCAGTGTGCCTGTCCACGCGATTTTAACCCAGCCATGCTTCGCTTTATTTGTCGCATGCAAACAGAAGCCGCGATCTTTTGGCTTTTGGCCATTTGAAATGTGTGGTTGCGACCGCATTTGTGTTTTTTTTGAACACGTGATACCCTGTCCGAGCCTGTTGCACCTTTTTTACGGGGGTGTGGGTGTAGTAGATGGTGACCCAGGCCTAACGTGAGTTTTCTGCTCAAAATTGGCTTGCCAAACCGATGTGACTGGGTCATTACATGGTAATGCAAATCCTGCCACGGGGGCGTGACTTTGACCGACATGAGTTTGGTCGTTCGCTAGGCGCGAAGCTGATGAAAGTGCAGGCCACGTGATTAGAGAACCTAATTTATCGCAAAATGTCTGAGTTTGAGACTTCAGCATTTGTAGCATAGCAGCGTTAGTCACAGCCTTGAATTTGATGCTTCCGTTGGCTGAGAGAGGTAGATCTCGGTCCATAGACCTGAGAGGTTCGTGTCGAGATAGCAAACTTCCTCAAAATTTAGTTTGCGGGTAACCTGACAGTCTCTGAAAGCGATTGATCAGCTGCCCACTACCACTTTTACCCTTCTGGACCTTCCGAAGAATTCTTGACTTATACGGCTGTTAACGTAACAAACGCCTGTCTATTTCAGCTCGGACTGACAGTCATTATGACTTTAGTTGTGATCCACCTTTACACTGTCATTGCGTTCGATTTCTTCCGCAAATTCTACACTAAAGAGGAGGACGGGGAGAAGGAATACAAGTGTATCGACATATTGACTGTGAGTGATTTCATCGCCATGCTCCTCCCGTTTCTTGTTTTTTTCTGCGCAAAAACGCCATTTGCTTTCTCCCTTTTCCTGCTCTCCAGTGTTTCGCCTTCCACCTCCACACGAGTCTACGAGCGGGTGGTGGAATTGGCGATGAGATTAAACCGCCCGATGGTGATGTACATGAAGCGCTGCCGATCCTCTTTGACATGTCATTCTTCTTCGCTGTCATTATCATCCTCCTCGCGATTATTCAAGGTTTGTGCCTCCGCACTCTTCTCTTGATTAGATTATTGGGGGAACAACGGATAGGCCTTTGAAGTTTTGACCATTTTCATTAATGAGTAGATTCTAACCACCCTGTCTCTTTGGCGCTTTGTCGTCTATCCAGGATTGATGTGGCTTTCCTCCACAAATTTTTACCACATGAAATTCACTTTGACAATTGTGGTGGAACCAAATGGATGCCTTGTTGTCTTCCCTATTCATCAAACAATTGCTCATCTTATGAGGAAGCAGAGGTTTGGCTTCAATCGCACTGTTTAATTTAGTGGAAAATTGTCCACTGAAGTCTCCATTTTCACGAGGCCATTACAGCTGCGCCATTGGAAATTATGTCGAAAGGCGTTTTCTCCTGCCTTAATAATACAAGAACGGTGTAGCTTTTGCCAGAACAAGGCACGATGTCTTGCAATGGTAAAACGCTGTTCGGTATGGCCTCTGGTACTTTGGGCATGTCTAACAGCTCTCCTGATGCCTTTCAGTTGAAGGGTTACCATTCATCTATACCTCCTTCGTGCATTAGTTTTGCTGATTAATTTCAGATAGACACACCAAAAGAGATGTGGTGTCCGAGTCGCCGCCCCCTCCCTAGGGATGGGTCTGCCAGCTGCCGGAATGTACTTGCCCATGCCCACCCGCCGACCTTCGGGTTTCTACTTCTGTTAGAGCTTGGATTAGGATCCATCAAATGAAGTCAGGATTTTTACTTCGATTAATAAGACGTGAATAAGTTTAGATGGACCCTTTGTGGATGCATGGAAGGACTGGCAGTCATCACCGGAATTCAGTGAGGTAGATGACCGAACCTACGCAAATTAGTTTGTGGAAATGGCAATAGTGCTAGACGATGCTCAAAGTCCCTGATTAAAAACAGATTTTGAAACGAGTTGCACAAATTTGTTTTTCTCTCTTTTCGGGAGAACATGGAGTCCAAGTGCTTTATCTGTGGCATCGGAAAGGGGTACTTTGATGCCACTACACACAGCTTTGATCGAAACGTGGAACGTAAACACAATTTTGCTAGTTACGCGTAGGTTTATTTGACTCCATGAGCAAAAATCAAGGCTTAGCTGATTCGACCGAACGAGCGGTGCCCAACACGCAAGGCTCGAGCCATCTCTTCAGTCTAATCCGACTAAGCTCCGTGTTATCGTGACAAATAATCAGTTAGTCCGCTTTTGAATCGAGAGACCCTCAGTCCTCCTCTCAGTTTGATTGTCATCAAAATTATGGAAGGAGGGGAAGGGGACCGGGGCAGCGCCTGACAGCGATTGTTGTGTTCTTTGAAGTACTATTGGTCTCGTATTCTTATCATTCGATGTGTGTTTGATTATATGCCAATTAGATGGGTTTTTATACGATGTGTTTCATTTTTGATCGCACAGTTAATCTTCTCACCACTTGAGGTCATGTGACGCATGGATGGGTACGCGTGGTGGTCTATGTCCCCTCATTAATGCAGACACATCTGCCTTTTGTAGCTACTTCCTCATGCATATAATCAACAAACCCGGCATCAAATTCCCCCGTCAGGTGGGTTTGCACATACAATGCTGTTATTTTTGTGAACTCTTGTTTTGCGCTAGAGGTGATGGATTTGCTGCTGTGATTAGCATGACCTCTGACCGCTGCGCCATGAACTCGGTGTCCGATTCTGCATATCACAGGCCGGCCAAGCGGCAGACAGACCTGAAGTAGAATGTTGAGGTGTGTAGAAACCTCAGAACAGATAGTTTGATAAATGGCTGTTAAAGTCGCCGTCATCGCTCAGGCCTTGAATTTCGTGATAGACTTTCCAGGCTTGAGTCGTGGATAATGCTGTGCTGACATGACTTCATGACTCATGAGTCGGACTCATTTCCAACGCTTAAGCACGATATAACGTCGTTGGGACTAGTTATTTTGACGCGATTGATGATCTCTGGGGTTTTTTGCATTCTTGAGGAGTCTTACGTGTGGGAGCTATATCAAAAACGCTGTCTGGACTTCTTTCTCATCAGAAACTGTTTCCGCAAGCAGTACGAAGAGAAGTAGCAATTGAAGTAGCAGCGAGAGATGCCTTCACACCCAGAACTTCAGATGTCGCCTTTCGCAACAACTCTTTCTTTCATTCACATTTGCCTCCCTACGTGTAAAACTGGTGCAGAGAGCAATACTTCGACGCCTTGCGTTTTTTTCAATTTGGCTCCTAGCCCTTCTTTCCTTTATTTTTATTGTTCGTCTATGTAACACCTCTCATTTGGGAAGATACACTCATTACTTAATCTTGGTAGATTGTTTCTCTTTTCATTGGAATCTAGCTAAAGCCTGGTAGGGTGTCAGGGTTACCATTTAGAAAGGCTGATCTAAGTGTTGGCTTCCGCCCTCTCGAACTGGAACCAGAAGTCGGCAAGTTATGATTAGAGCAGGGCCACTCGTTGGATGGATCATGTTGTGGCACTCCATCACTTCATCCATGGTAGATACCACATCCAGAAAGAGAGGGGTCGCGGTGCCATAGTTGGGGGCCGCAGTTCTATAGCGCCTTCGCAGGTCAACATAGAGCCGAAAAAACACGTTCAGCCAAAAGGCGACAAGCTTTATGAAAAAAGCTATAAAACCCAATGTAAATTGACACCTATTCGATTCGCGAGTTGATGATGAATTCGACCTTCCGAAAGGTATTTTGGGAGATTGTTTTGAGCATTATTGCAAATAAGCGGCTCTAGGTGGGACTGAGCAACAGAATTTAGACGCATTTGCAATGAAAAGCAACAGGAATACCTATTGAATGATTCAGGGAAGCATATAAATGAAAGATTGAGGGGAACAAAACCCTGAAATGCATTAATGATCATAAAATGCGACCAAATAGAAATAAATTCAGCCCTGGATGCACCCAGCCACCAGGATGACAACCAATTCAACCCAATCCTCAAGATGGCGTTACTTTCAGCCTAAAGACGCCATTAGTAAAAGGATTACCTTCAAGAAGTTCCCAAATAAACTAGTAGCATTCTCAGGCTTTGGACGGAGAAACGAGCATTGAATTGCCCCATTGAACAAAATAAGTCCTCTTACCCCAGACACTTACGATCAAACACCATCATGGCCTTGAGTTCGATCCGGGGGCTACGCTAAATTGATCCAACGATACATTTAAACCTGCTCTTAGTTAAAAAGGTTTTTAATCAGTAAAGAAGCCATTCAAAGTTGTGCGTTTGCCCCTGCTTATGTCGAGATGATTATGTACATCTCCAAATTAAGACTAATTACAAGTCGACTGGTTTATTAGTCCTCTTCAGATTGTCTCTAATATTTCTGTTCAAAATTTGCCATTAAAACGGCACTATCACCAATAGCAGAAATTGATGCTCGTAATAAATGGTTGTGAGTGAGAAAATCACTGCTTTATTTCTAATTTTGCTTTTTATTTTGCCTCCAGGTACCAAAATTGGGCCGGGTAAGAACGAACCAAAGTTATTGTTCAAAAACCCAACAAATCGATTAAATACACCTTAAGTTGATTAAAAGTTTATAAATTTGGGCACAATTTAAACCTTTACTTTGAAATTTGTGGCTTAAGTACTGACCTGAGTGTTTTTACTAACTCCTGAAAAAGCTAATTCTCCTCCAGTACTTTCCAACCGTCCACTTTCGTCATGCAAATTCCTGTCCCAGTATAGTCTACAAAATATTTGTTATTTCTTTATCAAGAAAAACTTGTAATCACCCTTTTTTCATTTCTTACTTTGTACAAGGAATGTATACAAATACAAAGTTATCGACCCAAATTGTCAACGAATTACACCTACACGTATTGTCGAAATTGGGTTCCAGAAAAGCAATTGCCTTACTAAGGACGGGTTTTAAGAACATTTTTAGCTAGCTTTAGCATTAAAACTTCAACGCTTTAACAACAGAGATTTTGGGAAGAACCTACTTAGATCTAGTATCGTGAGTTCATATTTTAACAAAAATGCGTCTTGCCCATTCGGATGACAGCTTGATTGATTTACATCTTTACAGCCTATTTGTTAATGTGTACAGGTGCTAATGACCCACTCATAATCCTCCATTTTGTTTCGGCACAAGGGGTATTCATTAGGATGACAGGAAAAAATGCAAATTGCAGTCAGTCGATGAGGCGAATTTAAAAAGATCCAAAATAAAGGCAAATTAGTCGCCAAAATACGTAGCCTTTCAGACAAAATGCAAAAAAATAACGTAACCCAGCCCGTTTCTAAACAGTCAACGCGGTCAAAGACTCACGAATCCTATTGGTGTGACTCGTAATTTGAGATTTTATTGGCTCTCACAGACTATAAATATGGTAAGTAATTCAATCGAGGAAACAGTGCAGAACTTTTTGATTACCTATTCATCATGTCCAACGATGCAGTGAAAGGCCTTTTGGACCTACTCAGTCCAGAGCAACGCCAAAGTCTGGCATTGTCTGGTATTGTCTATCAAATTATTTCATCACTCTTTATGTTCCCCTCTGTTTGCATACATTTGCGTCTCTAGCTTTTGTACTTTTATCACCATTTCCGTCCAGCTGTTGCCATGAGTTGAAGCTAGACTCACTTGCCATCCACTGATTACGTATTTGCATCCAGTCGAGTCAGCAGGGATGAAATCAAGCAAGACCCAATCACATACTCACAATAGCACACTCGACATGAATAAGCCCTTGATTTATAGAGATTCGGAGACAATAACTAGACACATGCAGATGCACGTTTCCTTATTCCAATCGTTTTGCTTTTACAGGTGCTTTGAATGCGGAATGCTCTGTTGTACTCGAAGGAGGGACAAACCCAGATCCTCAACAGTCCGCCTTGTCGTCTATGTCATCTACCATGCAGCAGCAATCGCAACAAGCAACACCTTCTACTTCACAAAGGGTGGAGGAGACGGTGTCTGCTATGACTAAATCCCCTGTATTTTTAAGACCCAATCCTCTCTTCATGCAATTGCCACGGAACAACGATGTAGGCCAAATAAACCGACTGAGTCCTTTGCCATCGAAACGGCAAAAAATTGATGAGGCTACTTCCAATGAATCGGGTACATTAGGGTCAGCGCCTGTATTTCCTCTAAGCAGTTCCCAATCACCTAGCACCCCAAAGCCTGTACTACAAAAGACATCTTGCATCGACTTGTCTTTGCCTACACAGCAAGGTGGAAGCTCAGGACAACCCCAAACTGACACTGCGTTGCCAACCTTCCCAGCAATGAACTCCCTCCTTTTCGACACGTCGTCAAGGTTATGGCAACAGCTGCTACAGTCACAGGCACGGCAGCCATTTCCAACGCCAAGTGCGTCTCAACAGCTTCCAGCAAGCATTTTCTCAATGCCAAATCACCTTCTACTTAAGCAGCTAGCTTCCAGCATGTCCACTCCTGATTCAAAATTCTTGACACGGCTAACCGCGGAAGAGCCTCAGGTAAACCAGACAGTACCAGGGGCGCAGAGACAAGGCGGACGCAAGGTTCTCTTTACCTCGCACCAAATTAGTGAGATGGCCAAATGCTACAATCAGAAAAACTACCTCAATGCGGATGAATGCGAAGAACTGGCCCGGAGAATCAATTTGACGGGGACTCAGGTTAATCAAGCATTAAGTTGTTGAATGAACTTGTTTGATTGGCAACTATTAAGGTGTAGTGGTTAATTGTCTACGATCTAGTCTTCTAAACTTGTCATACGTTTGACTTTCTGTTAGGTGAAGACATGGTTCCGGAACCGCCGCTACAAAACAAAGTTGGCCGGCAGAAAAATGTCTGGCAATGAAGCATGTGCAGCACAGCCAATGGTTCGTAAAATAGATGGAAGTGCTCCATCAACGGATTCGTGGGACAGCGGTCCCAGTGATAGTCTTGGAACTACTGGAAGCTCCCAATCACAACGGGAGCCCCAACTGACAGTGGTAGCATTAAAGCAAGCCCCTTCAGGAGAAGGCGGCGATATGCTGTCCGAGCAAAAGCAGCAATTTAGGGCACAAGCAAAGATGCTCGAAAATCAGCTTGCTGCTAAAACGGACCCATGGCAGGATGGTGGGGATGAGAATATGAGGAAATATGTGGAGCTGACAATGCGAGTTATTCGTCTTCTCTATGAAGTGTCTGCGGACTGACCTTGGCTGCCTTTCACGGAGTGGCTATGATGCTAGTGTTNGAACGCAAACACAATTTTGCTAACTACACGTAGGTTTATTTGACTCCATGAGCAAAACAATCAGGGCTTAGCTGATTCGACCGAACGAGCGGTGCCTAACACGCAAGGCTCGAGCCATCTCTTCAGTCGAATCCGACTAAGCTCCGTGTTATCGTGACAAATAGTCAGTTAGCCCACTTTTGAATAGAGAGACCCTCAGTCCTCCTCTCAGTTTGATTGTCATCAAAATTATGGAAGGAGGGGAAGGGGACCGGGGCAGCGCTTGACAGCGATTGTTGTGTTCTTTGAAGTACTATTGGTCTCGTATTCTTATCATTCGATGTGTGTTTGATTATATGCCAATTAGATGGGTTTTTATACGATGTGTTTCATTTTTGATCGCACAGTTAATCTTCTCACCACTTGAGGTCATGTGACGCATGGATGGGTACGCGTTGTGGTCTATGTCCCTTAATTAAAAGGCAGACACTTCTGCCTTTTGTAGCTACTTCCTCATGCATATAATCAACAAACCCGGCATCAAATTCCCCGGTCAGGTGGGTTTGCACATACAATGCTGTTATTTTTGTGAACTCTTGTTTTGCGCTAGAGGTGATGGATTTGCTGCTGTGATTAGCATGACCTCTGACCGCTGCGCCATGAACTCGGTGTCCGATTCTGCATATCACAGGCCGGCCAAGCGGCAGACAGACCTGAATTAGAACGTTGAGGTGTGTAGAAACCTCAGAACGGATAGTTTGATAAATGGCTGTGAAAATCGCCGTCATCGCTCAGGCCTTGAATTTCGTGATAGATGACGGCTCATGGTTGTAGACTTTCCAGGCTTAATCGTGGATAATGCTGTGCTGGCATGACTTCATCCCTCATGAATCGGACTCAATTCCGACGCTTAAGCACGACATAACGTCATTGGGAGTAGTTATTTTGACGCGACTGATGATCTCTGGAGGTTTTTGCATTCTTTAGGAGTCTTACGTGTGGGAGCTATATCAAAAACGCTGTCTGGACTTCTTTCTCATCAGAAACTGTTTCCGCAAGCAGTACGAAGAGGAGTAGCAATTAAAGTAGCAGCGAGAGATGCCTTCACACCCAGAACTTCAGATGTCGCCTTTCGCAACAACTCTTTCTTTCATTCACATTTGCCTCCCTACGTGTAAAACTGGTGCAGAGAGCAATACTCCGACGCCTTGCATTTTTTCAAGTTGGCTCCTAGCCCTTCTTTCCTTTATTTTTATTGTTCATCTATGTAACACCTCTCATTTGGGGAGATACACTCATTACTTAATCTTGGTGGATTGTTTCTCTTTTTATTGGAATCTAGCTAAAGCCTGGTAGGGTGTCAGGGTTACCATTTAGAAAGGCTGATCTAAGTGTTGGCTTCCTCTCTCTCGAACTGGAACCAGAAGTCGGCAAGTTATGATTAGAGCAGGGCCACTCGTTGGATGGATCATGTTGTGGTACTCCATCACTTATCCATGGTAGATACCACATCCAGAAAGAGAGGGGTCGCGGTGCCATAGTTGGGGGCCGCAGTTCTATAGCGCCTTCGCAGGTCAAAATAGAGCCGAAAAAACACGTTCAGCCAAAAGGCGACAAGTTTTATGAAAAAAGCTATAAAACCCAATGTAAATTGACACCTATTCGATTCGCGAGTTGATGATGAATTCGACCTTCCGGAAGGTATTTTCGGAGATTGTTTTGAGCATTATTGCAAATAAGCGGCTCTAGGTGGGACTGAGCAACAGAATTTAGACGCATTTGCAATGAAAAGCAACAGAAATACCTATTGAATGATTCAGGGAAGCATATAAATGAAAGATTGAGGGGAACAAAACCCTGAAAATACATTAATGACCATAAAATGCGACCAAATAGAAATAAATTCAGCCCTGGATGCACCCGGCCACCAGGATGACAACCAATTCAACCCAATCCTCAAGATGGCGTTACTTTCAGCCTAAAGACGCCATTAGTAAAAGGATTACCTTCAAGAAGTTCCCAAATAAACTAGTAGCATTCTCAGGCTTTGGACGGAGAAACGAGCATCGAATTGCCCCATTGAACAAAATAAGTCCTCTTACCCCAGACACTTACGATCAAACACCATCATGGCCTTGAGTTCGATCCGGGGGCTACGCTAAATTGATCCAACGATACATTTAAACCTGCTCTTAGTTAAAAAGGTTTTTAATCAGTAAAGAAGCCATTCAAAGTTGTGCGTTTGCCCCTGCTTATGTCGAGATGATTATGTACATCTCCAAATTAAGGCTAATTACAAGTCGACTGGTTTATTAGTCCTCTTCAGATTGTCTCTAATATTTCTGTTCAAAATTTGCCATTAAAATGGCACTATCACCCATAGCAGAAATTGATGCTCGCAATAAATGGTTGTAAGTGAGAAAATCGCCGCTTTATTTCTGATTTTCCTTTTTATTTTGCCTCCAGGCACCAAAATTGGACCCGGTAAGAACGAACCAAAGTTATTGTTCAAAAACCCAACAACTAAATTAAATACACCTTAAGTTGATCAAAAGTTTATAAATTTGGGCACAATTTAAACCTTTACTTTGAAATTTGTGGCTTAAGTACTGACCTGAGTGTTTTTACTAACTCCTGAAAAAGCTAATTCTCCTCCAGTACTTTCCCACCGTCCACTTTCGTCATGCAAATTCCTGTCCCAGTATAGTCTACAAAATATTTGTTATTTCTTTATCAAGAAAAACTTGTAATCACCCTTTTTTCATTTCTTACTTTGTACAAGGGATGTATACAAATACAACGTTATCGACCCAAATTGTCAAGGGATTACACCTACACGTATTGTCGAAATTGGGTTCCAGAAAAGCAATTGCCTTACTAAGGACGAGTTTTAAGAACATTTTTAGCTAGCTTTAACATTAAAAACTTCAACGCTTTAATAACAGAGATTTTGGGAAGAACCTACTTAGATCTAGTATCGTGAGTTCATATTTTAACAAAAATGTATCTTACCCATTCGGATGACAGCTTGATTGATTTACATCTTTACAGCCTATTTGTTAATGTGTACAGGTGCTAATGATCCACTCATAATCCTCCATTTTGTTTCGGCTTCAAGGGGTATTCGATAGGAGGACAGGAAAAAATGCAAATTGCAGTCAGTCGATGAGGCGAATTTAAAAAGATCCAAAATGAAGGCAAACTGGTCGTCAAAATACGTAGCCTTTCAGACAAAATGCAAAAAAATAACGTAACCCACCCCGTTTCTAAACAGTCAACGCGGTCAAAGACTCACGAATCCTATTGGTGTGACTCGTAATTTGAGATTTTATTGGCTCTCACAGACTATAAATATGGTAAGTAATTCAGTCGAGGAAACAGTGCAGAACTTTTTGATTATCTATTCATCATGTCCAACAATGCAGTGAAAGGCCTTTTGGACCTACTCAGTCCAGAGCAACGCCAAAGTCTGGCATTGTCTGGTATTGTCTATCAAATTATTTCATCACTCTTCATGTTCCCCTCTGTTTGCATACCTTTGCGTCTCTAGCTTTTGTACTTTTATCACCATTTCCGTCCAGCTGTTGCCATGAGTTGAAGCTAGACTCACTTGCCATCCACTGATTACTTATTTGCATCCAGTCGAGTCAGCAGGGATGGAATCAAGCAAGACCCAATCGCATACTCAAAATAGCACACTCGACATGAATAAGCCCTTGACTTATATAAATTCGGAGACAATAACTAGACACATGCAGATGCACGTTTCCTTATTCCAATCGTTTTGCTTTTACAGGTGCTTTGAATGCGGAACGCCCTGTTGTACTCGAAGGAGGGACAAACCCAGATCCTCAACAGTCCGCCTTGTCGTCTATGTCATCTACCATGCAGCAGCAATCACAACAAGCAACACCTTCTACTTCACAAAGGGTGGAGGAGACGGTGTCTACTATGACTAAATTCCCTGTATTTTCAAGACCCAATCCTCCCTTCATGCACTTGCCACGAAACAACGATGAAGGCCAAATAAACCAACTGAGTCCTTTGCCATCGAAACGGCAAAAAATTGATGAGGCTACTTCCAATGAATCGGGTACATTTGGGTCGGCGCCTGTATTTCCTCTAAGCAGTTCCCAATCACCTAGCACCCCAAAGCCTGTACTACAACAGACATCTTGCATCGACTTGTCTTTGCCTACACAGCAAGGTGGAAGCTCAGGACAACCCCAAACTGACGCTGCGCTGCCACCCTTCCCAGCACTGAACTCCCTCCTTTTTAACACGTCGTCAGGATTACGGCAACAGCTGCTACAGTCACAGGTAGGGCAACCATTTTCAACGCCAAGTGCGTCTCAACAGCTTCCAGCAAGCATTTTCTCAATGCCAAATCACCTTCTACTTAAGCAGCTAGCTTCCAGCATGTCTACTCCTGATTCAAAATTCTTGACACTGCTAACCACGGAAGAGCCTCAGGTAAGCCAGACATTACCAGGGGCGCAGAGACAAGGCAGACGCAAGGTTCTCTTTACCCCGCACCAAATTAGTGAGATGGCCAAATGCTACAATCAGAAAAACTACCTCAATGCGGATGAATGCGAAGAACTGGCCCGGAGAATCAATTTGACGGGGACTCAGGTTAATCAAGCATTAAGTTGTTGAATGAACTTGTTTGATTGGCAACTATTAAGGTGTAGTGGTCAATTGTCTACGATCTAGTCGCCTAAACTTGTCATGCGTTTGACTTTTCTGTTAGGTGAAGAAATGGTTCCGGAATAGCCGCTACAAAACAAAGTTGGCCGGCAGAAAAATGTCTGGCAATGAAGTATGTGCAGCACAGCCGATGGTTCGTAAAATAGACGGAAGTGCTCCATCAACGGATTCGTGGGACAGCGGTCCCAGTGATAGTCTTGGAACTACTGGAAGCTCCCAATCACAACGGGACCCCCAACTGACATTGGTAGCGTCAAAGCAAGCCCCTTCAGGAGAAGGCGGCGATGTGCTGTCCGAGCAAAAGCAGCAATTTAGGGCACAAGCAAAGATGCTCGAAAATCAGCTTGCTGCTGAAACGGACCCATAGCAGGATGGTGGGGATGAGAATACGAGGAAATATGTGGAGCTGACAATGGGGGTTATTTGTCTTCTCTATGAAGTGTCTGCGGACTGACCTTGGCTGCCTTTCACGGAGTGGTTATGATGCTAGTGTTGTGATGGCAACAATTGTACATAACTTAGATTTCCAAAAATGGATGGATGAATTTTTCTTTCAAACATGTTCTCGTGAATAGCTATGGATGGGATTAGAAGTCGCTAAAATGAATTATTTTGGAGGCACACCAAGTCAAGTGTTCATATTCCATGCGGAAGTAATCTAGCAATAACTCGTTACCAGGCAGTAGAGCACATTGAAAATGGAGTGTGGTTGGATGATAGGCCCTACGGCTAATGTTACCATCCAGTCAATATGAAGGACTAGTTATTTTTGATGCTATTATGGTCAAATAATTTGGTTGTAACTCATTTCATCTGCCCTACAGCTTAGATTAAACATGGAAATGTTTAGGGCCGGATGTAGGGCACAGTTCAACATCACAGGCAGATCTCGAGTTCGGTAAGCAGGTTGTAGCCAATCAAAGGTCTAATGGTTGACACGTTTACAGAAGGCAAATGTGATAATGCAGGCAAGAAGGAAGGTGGATGCTGTGTTATCCCACTAAGGCATGGGAATCCATTCAACTCAGTACCATTATTTGTACCTTCCTACTTTTTCTCTCGCAGCAGAGCAATTTATTACCTTGCTTCTACCGTTTTGGAGGTTAGAGTCCACGCAGGGCGATGTGCCACATACAGAAGCGATGACAACGCTCAACCCATGGAAGCGGTCCGGATTAATGTCCATCAGATTTAGTTCAACTTTTCATGCCGCTTTCAGAGCCTATAGGATGGTTCACTTTCCGATATTCCCTTTTGCATGGACAGAAATGGCTTGATCAGTACCTTACAGCCAACACCTCACGAATCTCACTGCCAACACGCAGCTCAATACTGCTTCGATTAACCTTGCTCCTACCCAAAACACCCATAGATTGGTGTCACCCAAACTGGGTTCCAGCAAATGAAGTTGCGGAAGAGAGAGATAAGCAGTGAAGTTTGGTCATGTGAACAAATACCAGTGTCTATCTATCGAAAGGGTAGAGCAAACCTCTACACAGAGCATGAAACACGTTTTGAATGCCCTCAACATCCACCTCTTCTCTCAACTGATCCATCATTTGACCGCGGTAGCTCGAACATGAAACGCTTCTCGTTTGAGTTAAAGACACCGCTAAAACTGAAAACTGCAACATTTCAACTCTAGTGTCAGCACAAATCGCCTTCGAGGTAAACGCTTTCAAGGTAACTGGAGTACAGCAGTAACCTCAATTAGTCACCATCATGCAGCATTGCCGCTTTTATAGAGCTAACTCATACCACATTAAATAGACATTCGACAGCCATCTCTAGCGGATCGCCCTCCCTTCACTTCAAGTCAGCGGTCTTGGAAGGAGTGAAGGGTGCGACCGATAGCCAACACACGCCCACTCCCTCCCCTCATCACTGTCATCAAGCTGGACAAAACTTAGGTTCTGGTCAAACGATAAGGAAGGAATAATGACGTATCAGTTTGATAGCTTTTTTGAACGCATGGGATTGTGAATGGCTGGCTCGATTTATCCATGGATGTCTTTAATTTCAGCACCAACCGCTTTGTGATTGCTGACTGCGTGCGTGGGATGTGTGACTGGTCTCTAAACCATGCCGGCACACTCTAACGCAATCCATATGCCAATAATACATTTTCTATCTTTGTTTTATACCATTGCCGTCTTTAGTGCCGTGAAACAGTGTAGTGGAAATGATATCTGCTAAATGCATCACAAGCCACCAACTGGGTTAGTTAAAATGAATGCAAGAGATGGAGAAGAAAGAGAGCGCATTTTGAATTCCAGTAGTATTCACGTCACACACATTGGATAGAGTGTGACCAGCCAAAACGCTCGCATCACTTCCGCTGCAACACTGATGCTTGGCGTATCGTCTGGGCGACAAACTAGGTATCTTCAGCATAAACCAACCAAAGGGGCACTAAGTTGCACAAGGGAACAAATATTCAAGAGGGCAAGCAGCTTAGTTTGCTGAGCCATCAAAGAAGACGTCGCCAATCATATTTGAACTGATTATTAGACTTCACAAATTGTCTTTCAATCTCTCCAATTTCTATAGGTACGTCGTTCCAAAGGCCAAAGGCAGAAACTAGCTTAAGGATATCAAAAGAAGAGATATGTATTTGCAATAAGGGGAAAAAGGGAAGAGCTTAGAAGCAAAGCCTCAAAAGTGAGGAATGGAAAAGTTCCTGCTGCAGTGATGAAGTAATCTTCTCATAAAATGAGGCCAGTAGGACCCTTCTTCGCAAAGGTTTCACTTCGATTGTTTCCGGTAAGGTACCGCACATTTACTAGCAACGCAGAGAAAATTTGAAATCCCCTTTGCACATTGACCACTCGCCGCCACGGTATCTGACAACACTGATCCACCTTAGAACAGTAGCCACACCATGAAATCTGGTGGTCCATCAGGACTAACTCGTACCCTATTTAGCGAATATCATGTCATTTAGAAGGTATTTTAATCCTCCTAACCATTGCACGGGACATGCGTCAGCACTTGGTGGTGGTCGCTACATTAGCAATAGTTTTGTGGCCCGCTACAGCTACTCTGTGAGCATCTGGGGACAGCTGCGTTGTGCATTGAAGGAGCTTACATCAGGAGCTGTCTAAAGATCAAGGAGGAGGCCATGGTATCCACGAGGAGTAAAACGGAGAGCTTCGTCATCGAAATTATCACACCGCGCATCAGTCCTGTGAAAAGAGTTGAATCCGAGGTAGGGAAAGAGGCATAGCAATGAGAATTGTATGAGAATTCGCCATTTTGTGTGCAACTGTGGTGATGCGAATTTGAATTACCTTGTCGTTATCGCAAAACGAAACCTCTACAACACCACGTTCCCCTGTAGCCAAAGGTAATAGTTGTGCTAGTTTAAAAAATACCCTTTTTAAAAGGAGTCGGGCGCATCGAAGTACTTTTAATCAAACCGTGGTTTGTCTCACAAAAAACGCTAGCAGCTGACCTATTACAACACTTTCTTTAAGTTTAGTTGCTTTTATCGAATCCTTTATCTCACTCCCCGTTGGCGGAATGACAGCTGAATCGTGCCAGTAGACACTCCCATCCTCAGCTGCTCTGCACGTCAGCAAATCACCCCCTGTCTTTTGCGTTTGGGGAAGGCCCGGTTGCCACACTTACCTCAACGTTTCGGTGAAGCGCGAAAAGCTTAGGTTTTAATGTATCTGTCATAACGGAGAAGTAACCTCAAGCCAGACAGTCGGGTGTAAGCCAGGTTTCACACTTACGGATTCGGTATTATGTAACAGTAACACCGCACAAAGAGAATAATAAAATGCCTGTGTCCCTGTTTTCCAACGGCTCAATTTTAACAATCCATCACATGGCAAATCGTTGCAATTGTTTGCACATGCACTTGCAACCTGGCCTTCGATAGCACTGATAAAGTGGTTGCCACACCATCGTTGCGTTCAGTCGACTCCAATGGCCCTCATCAAAAAAAAGACATGAATCAGAAGAGCCAAACAATTAAACATTCGGTCACGCAAAGCCAATCACTGAGTGCATCTTGATCAGAGCAGATTCGTCTCTCGCCCAGCAAGTGGACACAACTTTTACCATTTTAGCATGGCCAGAGTTGTGCTATCATAAAACAAAAGCGGTTCTAAAAGCCTAATGTATCGAGTAGACATTTTTAAGGAGACGTAAGCTA
>JADWOT020000953.1:0-99007 GCA_036345935.2 Taenia hydatigena
AATGACTCACTTTTGATGGCCGATTCACCTCTAGATATTAGCAAGACTAGTGAGCTCCCATTCGGCTCAAATCCAAGCCATTTTGGCTATCTTGATAACGATTGTCTAGAGTCAGGGCCAGACAACCGTCTGGTAAATGAAGAGAACGAGGATGAGACAGAGTGCATGAGGTCGTGCGATCTCTTGCGGCAATACGACACGCCTCTGAGTGCTTGACTCCATTGCACACCTTCGAAATGTTGCAAGAAGATCCATCGCGCAATAAAATGATCCTTAAAAGGAAGTCATGGCTAAATATGGTATCAATTGTCCACCTCGATTGCTAAAAATTCGAGGTTAAATGACTTGACAGAGAAAAGAGTGAATGAGACAGGTTGCTGACATTTGCTACAAACATCATTGAGCTGAAAATGCAACAAGCCTTTGTCACTGTGAGGACGTCTAATTTCGTTCTGTGCCGCACGCTTGATCCTCATAATGTAGGCACATCGACAGGTCGACCATGTGATCTACTATTAGCTGTGGAATGGATACCACAGCTGCCTCACCGACTCGGCGGGATGGCGGTGTGGGCTGTGCTACCAACCCCTCTCATTCCAAGCCTGTAGGGACACAATGCCACCTAGGTCAATTGAAAGGACTAGTCAAAAGGTGGGCAGAATAATCACAAGCAGTTGCCTTTAAAATCGGTCTAAGAGAGTTTATAAACAAGATGTGAATGGCCAAAGGAGTGTAACGTTTTGCCTATGGGGTTGCGGTACCCACTCCAACATCAATCTGACCTATACCGATGTGTTGATTCAGCTGCGCAAAACTTTAATTAGCCGATCTCGAGCTTTTCTCTCCCATCACTCACAAAGCAGACTACAAAATATTTTAACGAATTATCACTTGTTTTTAGATACCCGTCTGTAACAATCTAATTGTCATTTTCGAACTACCGTGAAGGGAACACATGATCAGTCGAGCTCATTTCAGGCAAGAAGATAGGTCGTGCAAGTATGAGTGACCTGACGGCTACATCTCATTGGTTGATGAGGCTTGTGCAGTCGGACACATGAGAGCTTGCAGCTGATTGGCTGGCGAAATTGAAGGCGAATACTTCCCAACTAAAGTACTTTATGTTCAGGACTCAGAGCCACATAGAAGCATCTGATTCTTTGAAAGTGGCATTCATAGTGTGGACTAACCACAATTGTGTGGCGCTTCTACAGGTTCCAACGTGAACGATCTCGATGTTGAAACCATCTAATTAAACAGGGGTGGTCACTCGACCCTCGCCAGGCCAAATATTAGATCACGAAATTATGGTAGAAACCGCTACGTCAATGCCGTTCTTCAGCATCTCATAAAGACAGGGCCGCTAATGTTGCATTTGCATCAGCGCGTCAGTAATCTTGGCCTGTGTGTTGATTGCAAGATTCAATTAGTTAATTGACTCAGCGTACTCAGGCTACTGTGGAAGGCGTATGATGTAGAAGGCACTTTGAGTGGCGTGTCAACAACAACTTCGTCTACTCAGTGTCAAGTGAGCTTGATATAATTTAAGCCGGCGGGTGGACAGCGACATAATTGAGTAAATTCAGTAGAGCCAATTGGTGCTTTGCAGTGGTCTGCAACTCCTTGCTTATGGCTTTACTTAACCTTAGAAGAAGGAATGCTGCAATGGCAGAGCAGGAGCGTTCACCTAACTCTTCCAGTTATAACATCATTCAGAGCTATTTGATGGTCTGACAAAGACACAGTGTTAGTTTGAATGACATTTTTCTTTTCAACTTGCCTACCAAGCATATCACCAAGACGGCTGGCCTATGAGTCCTTATTGCGGCAAAATACAGTGTGTGCCACAGTCATATGACCTCTGGCTCAATCTCTCTTTAAGTGAATAAAAATCCAAGACTTTGCGAGTATGCACATAAGACTCTTTGACCATGCTTTTTACTAGAGGAGAGTGAAGCACGATGCACCGTAGAAGAAGAGCTTCGTGATGGAAACACACACGTGCGGCGTCTGCATGAAGCCACAGTCGGCCACGAGGCTCACTCGCATCTTTCCCCCTTTGGCTCTCATTGCCCAAATAAACAAGTTAGTGAACTTACCATCACTTCTCCCTTGGAATCGAAATCCATTCAACCACGCTCCGCTTAGTGTAGCTCGATGACAAACGCAATTTCTGCCTAAATAACTGCCATTTAAAATGCGCTAAGCATTAACTGCGCCGAACAAGTTATTAGGGCTCTGTTGGACAGGTAAAAATTTAACACAGTTTCCACATCATTTGTCAGAAAAGTAGGTCCAGAATGTACTAGCAGCTGCGAATAATAATCCCATTCCTACATCTTTGTACTGAGCACAATAAACCGGACGCACGTACCATCAATCGCATTTTATACGTGTTTCGCTGTAGTTACATGTACAATGTAAACTACTACTGACTACACTTCAGTAAGCGAGTTGCTATGGCATGCAAACAATTAAAAGAAGGAAGGAAAACTTATCAATCGTGGCATTCAAATGGGTTAGAATTTAGAACCATGCAGTGTGAGCCTCCTGACAATGCCTCACCACTGAGATGCCATTTTGTTTGCAAATCTTGTCTCTAATGAATAGCGGCAGTTTTGGTTCCTAAATTGCAGAAATTTAGTTGTCGTTTACACCCACCTCAATCTAATACTTTACCTCCTTCAAACCATGATGACTCTGTTGTCAGAGCAATCGCTTAGCTCACACATGCAAGGTTCGAGATAGCTAGGCGAATAAGTGCCCCTTCTGAACATCCATCGAAGCGTCTAGGTAATATCTAGCAGAGTTGCTTTCAAGGTCCACAGGTCAGTTCACTTCACGAAATCCCCTTTCGCATGGACGAAATGGCTTGATTGGCATCTTACAATAAACACATCAAACGCACTAAATCACCTTTCCCACATTTGGACACGAATCTCATTGCCAACACCCGGCTCAATACTGCTTCGATTGGCCTCACTCCTACCCAAAACACACACACTGATTGGTGCCACCCAAACCGGGTTTCAGCAAATGAAGTTGCGGAAGAGAGAGATGAGCAGTAAAGTTTTGCCAGGAGAACAAACACCGCTATAATTCATCTCAGAGCACAGAGCATGGAGCATGTTTTGCATGTCCTCTACACCCACTTCCTCTCTTAACTGATCCATCATATGACCGCAGTAGCCCAAGGATGATACTCTTCTCATTTTTGTCGATCTGAGGTTACATTTAGTTGTAACTAAAGTACAAAAGTAGCCTCAATCAAGCACCATCATCCAGCAATTTGTAGCTTCTTCTAGAAATACAATAAAGTCTACGTTAAATAGACTTTCGACAGCCTACTCTAACGGATCTTTTCCTTTCTGCTTAAACGTACATCGTCTAAGGCCAGCGGTCTAGGATGAAAGGAAGGACACAACAGATAGCTGAACAGCTTCCATCCCCTGCCCTATCTTTTATATCGAGGTGGATGAAACTCAAGCCCTGATGAATTGAATAAAAGGAGAATAGTGGCGTGTCGTTTCGAAAATTTTTTGGGTCCCATGCGAATGTTAAGGATTAATGAGGTTAATCTGTGGATGTATTCCTTACAGCCTTAACCACTTCGGGATGCCTAACTGTGTACATCAGCTGTGCGACGAGGATTCCAAAGCATATCAGTAACACCTGACCTCATCTCTACACCGATGATACATTTTCTAGCCTTGAATTCTACCATTTTTGTCATCAGTGTCGCGAACCAGCCGATTGCATTGCAAGCCACATATTGCAATGGCAAAAATGAATGTAAGTGATGGAGGGGAACGAAAACGCATCTTAAATTTTGGTCACACTCGACGTCACCCATATCAATTGGACCGGGACCAAAAAAACGCCTGCATCACTTCCATTACAACGCGGGTGATCGGCGTATCTATCAGGCGAATGTGTGGTGTCTTCAGCTTAAACCAACGGAAAAACACCAAGGTACGCGAGAGGAAAGGTGGCAGAGAGGTTAAGCAGCCCAGTTTGCTAAGCCAACTGAGGGAAAGTCTCCAATTACATTTGCGATATGAAGCCTAACATAGAAATAAGAAGCATATGCACTGATGCCATGGCTCCATAATTGTCCTTCAAGCTCTTCATTTCTTGTACGTACGTTGTATCAATGGGTCCAAGGTAGAAAGCAAATTAAGCTCATCAAAGAGTTAAACATGTACTTATAGCTAGAGACATGACGAAGAGATTGGAAGTGGTAGTTAAAAAATGACGGCGGATAATGTTCTTCCTGTGATGATGATTGTAATGTCCCCCCATAAATGAAGCCAGTAGGATCCGTCCACATAGCGGTAACACTTCGATCATTACCGGTAAGATACCTCTCGTTTAACAGCAAAGCGGATTACATTTGAACTTCCCTCTGCAATCTGACCACTAACCGTCTCAGTATTTAACAACACAACCGCGACACGAAACCTGAGGGTTCAGCAGGACAACCTTAACCCTCTTTAGCAAATATCAGCTCAATCGGGAAGTGTGAAACCGGCCTAACCATCACACAAGACGTACGTCAGCACTTGGCGGTCGAGGGAAGATTGATGCTACCTAGGTCATGTGTTAACGCATGCTGTCCTCACAAAAGCAAATATATTGTGGCCCGCTAAAGGCACTGTGTAAGCATATGGGAACAGCTGCGATGCCCATTGAAAGGCTTCACACCAGGAGCCGTCCAAGGTTCAAGCGAATGGTCGCGCTGTCCACAAGGAGTAAAAGGGAGCTTCACAGCCTCAATAATTACTCTGTGCATCAGTCTAGTGGGTGTGTGAAGGTGATTGTATCTCACCTAAGCCATCATCAAGCAAAATTTACTAGTTTTATTTTTGTTCACGCATTTTGTAACAAGTAGGAGTTGGATCTGAGTGAGGAAAAGTAGGGTCGTTAGGTAAAATCGGTATTTAAATTGGCAGTGGGATTCGCATGGTCAATTTGCTATGTTTTGTGGGACTGTGGACGCCTGCTAATCGATGGACCTCCGCTTCCCGTTGCATCTGGCTGTTCAGCCGAGTGTTTTCTAGGCAATTTATTTAGCAAAGGCCTCCTTTTTGCGGCTTACATCAGCTACATTAATTAGACAACCCCACAATGATTGCAAGAAATTGCCTTTCACTTATCTTCTCATCGCGGCAATAACGAAGTCTCCAAAATAATGACCCTTCTTTGTAGCCAATCGTGATATCTTTACTTGTTTGAAAGGACTGCTATTTTGTTCGAAGAGGAGGAGTTGAGTAGCTTTGTGTAGCTTTAAACACTGGTTTTTCTCACAACAAACGGCATTTAAGTAGAAAAAGAAAAGTCAAGACCCCTTTTTCAATTTCCGTCTGCGCAACGATCCTGAAACATCTGCGTCGCGTCGGTGGACCACCCTACCCTTAGTTGCTCTGCAAGTCGGCATCGCGCACCTTAAGGTTCTTCTTGGGGAAAGCCTCCGGGTGCTACACTTACCTCAACACTTCGCCAAAGCACCAACAGCTTTGGATTTAAGTTATTGTTCATCAAGAGAAAGTTAATTTAAGCCAGAGTCGGGTATGAGTTGGGTTTCACATTTACGAATCCGGCATTACGTAATAGTTTTATCACTAACGAAAACGATAAAATTTCGCATTCTCCCTATTCCGACAGCCCTATTCAAACAATCAGTCACGCGGCGAACCCTGCAGCTGTTTGCATGAGAACTTGTAGTCTGGACCCTGATAGCACTGATAAAGTGGTTTCCGACCCATTGTTGCATCTATTCGATTCAAACGGCTCTCATAAAAAAATGAGTCAGAAGAGTCAAGCAACTAGACATTCGGTCAAACAAACCGACCACTAAGTGCCTCTGATCAGAGCAGATTCATCTGTCGCACAGCAGGTTGGCACAACTTCCACTATTTTAACATAGCCAAAGCTGTTTTTGCATAAAGCGAAATGAAGGAAAAAAGTTCAATATATTGAATGGAAGCTAAAAAGTAGCTTTTGGTGAGCGAGTTACTTCTAAACATTAGCACAACCGGTCCGCTTTCCAGTCATTTAACATATCCTGACTACGATTGCCTAGAGTCTCAAGCCCAGAAAAGCGTCTACTTGCAGTAAATGAAGAGGACGAGGATGAGATGGTAAGTGTTGAGATCGTGCGATGTCCTACAACAATATGCTATGGTTTCCTTTGCTTGACTGTTCACGTCTGTTTTTAAAGAGATGGCACTGTCTTGTATACCTTCGGAACGTTGCAGAAAGATCTCATGACTCTCTCCTTTACTTCTCGACTTGATTGTAGAAAGTCAGAGGTTTAACTGACTTGACAGAGGCAAAAGTGTTTGCGAGAGGTTGTTTGCTGGCATTTATTACAAAAAACGTTTGGTTAGAAAGCAACAGGCTATTGTCACTTTGAGGACGACTAAGTTGGGCCTGTTAGAGGCTCTTTAGGCTCATAGGCTAAGTACATCGACAGCTCAACGTTGCGTCCTTCGAGATGTGTGATAGATACCTCGGATGACTTACCCACTTAGTGGAATGGCTATGTGGGCTATTTTACTTCCCTCCTCTTTCAACAGCTGGACGGACGTAAGAGGTCAAAGTGTCATGGAGAGGCACAATGTCAGCTATGTTAATGGAATGAGCTAGTCAAAAGACCAAAAATGATGCTCAAAAAGGGTTGCCTATGAAATCGGTCACGAGAGGGCAAACAGGTAGCATCATAATAGCCAAATGATTGTTGATAGATGTCTATGGGCTGCAATGCCACTGTGATATAAAGCTGACCTTATTCGCATATGGATATTATCTGCTCACGATTTAATTTTGTTAATTTTAAAATTTTTGTTGCACACGAAGCAGACTACAGACAGCAATCAGTGGAATCAAATAGAGGTAACACTTACAATCGGTCTTAGAGGCTTGTCCGTAATAATATGTCGCCATTGACCTACCATCGTGAAGAGTGGAAATGATCTGCGTCATATGGATTTAGCTTGATGGAAGGCAGTAATTGATGGCGACATGGATGAGCTGGTTTGGCGGCGGCTAGGATTCCTTGCAGTCATCTAAGAATCACTACACTTCCATCGCCACGAAGTTGCTCATGGTTATCCACAGGCAGTGCAGGAGCATTCACCTGACTCACTTGAACATAACACATTCTGAGAGCTTTTTCTCGGTCAGACAGTGACGAAGAGTAGGGTTTCTTTTATACGATTTCCGTACTTCTCCATTATGCATAACACTCAAACAGCATTGCCCTCTGTTTCGTCCTTGCAGTACAACTCAGTGAATGCAGCAAAGCGTCTAAGTCATATGGTCACTGGTACGATCTCTCCTACAGTTAGCAGCAATGCTAGACTTTGCAAGTATGAGCTTGATGCACCTGCTAAGACAATCTAAAAGCACACGAAATACATCCGATCATGCCTTTAACTGGAAAAATTGTGGCACGATAAACAGGAGAGGAAGAGCTCCGTGATGGAAACGCATACACGTGCAGATCGGAATAATGAACCATGCCCTCGCCAAAGGCAAAAGTGTATTTGCATGGATTTGCTCCTCTGCGTTCACTCTTTTATCTGCTAGATTTTTTTAGCTCGACTCACCCTGCAGCCCTATTGATCGATACATGAATCGATAGACTAACCAAATGGTAACAAAATTACAGCGACTGCACAGCAGGTGCTCTCACTGATTTTATCGATCCATCGACTGATGCACAGGCTTGTGCAGGGTGTCAGCAACGAGGCGCTGGTTGAGAAGAGCACAGGCGATGCACATGCAGGCAATTAACTCATCGATCTCACCACCACTTTCTGACCCATACAGATTGCACGCCTTCATCAAAAAGGGATAATCGAACTGCCGCGGAGAAGTTTAAAAATTTCATTAGCTTACGAAGCCTTCGTTGCATAAAACGCTACAGCTAGTAGCATTTTACATCCTTTTGACCACCACCACCACAGTCGTGATTGCGCTGCGCTTAGTCCACACGTCACTCGTGAACCCAACACTAACCTTCTGCCAGTGAAGTGAGCAGACCAGTACGAGATAGTACCCAAACGGGAGGATGCCATCACTCACGGAGGAAACCAGAGTGTCTCCATTGCAGACACTCGCGTGTTGGCACAGTTTTAACGTACAACTACAACTACAAAGTAAAGTTTTCAAATTCTGACGACTGGATAAAGCACTTTTAAGCAGAGAGACGGAAACATTACAAAAGACATTGCTGCAAATGAAACGATATCTCAAAATTATGGTATAAGATCTAACAAATGCAACAATTTACGCCCAACGAGGTCTGCATACACAAAGGAATATGAATGCGTCTAGCATTAAACTGGAAACTGGTTCCGCCATTCTCTTCAGGATGCACTCCAACACCTGTGATGCATTTTATTACATAAATAAGAACGCCAAACAACAGCTAAATACCAAAATGCTTTAATCGGGCCTGCAAATTTACGTACAGTTACGAAATTGTGCGGCCAAAAACTCGCGTATCTCAGGGATGGACATGACACTTCCCCTTGGAATACCGTTCCTAAATCATTTGTTTGTGCATGATGGACAAACCTCCTGTGGTGATGAGGTCGCATGCAAAATGGATTTAGCAAATTACCTAAGTTTTAACAAATCTCTACGAAGGGAAGGCAATGACAACACTCCTCTGCTCTTCTCTCACCTTTTCCTCCTACTTCATTGTCTACCAGCGCTCGCTTCGTAGTCGATTTGATCGAGGAGAAGGGCAAATTAGCTGGCGAGGACGAGGATAATGTGCCTTCACACCCACACACACAAGCACACACATTCCTGCTTGTTTTAGTTGGACGCCAATTAAGGCCACTCTCCAACTGAACAAAAGTGAAAGTGGACAATGCCGCACACACAAACTTGGGCAAACAAATAAACAGGCGTAGATACATAGCGAGAACGGAGCGGACTGTCTAAAGCAAAAGCGCACATTCTTACTCGTTATTGTAGAGCGTCAGGTAGAGGGATTCTCTACAGAGAAAAAAGGATTGAGAGGTGAGATATAAAGGTAGGGATTCGACTGGTTTGCAACTTTGTTCTGGAGAGTACAAGCGAAGGAGGAGTATAAGTAGGACACGGAATTGAGGCGAAGCAGAGTAGGACAGACTAAAGTGACAACGAAAAATAAAAATAGAGAGTTGATGGTAATTCAATTAAAGCACTGCTAAAACACGATTCGGTTCCATGTAAAGCTTGAGTAAGTCAGATCTAGTCTAATCTGTGCTAGTCTGATCTCGATTATGAATCTGTGCATTATTTAACCATGTCACAATCGAGATTAAGACTAGTGAAGAGATGAAAGGGAGTCTGAAAAGAGGGTGCTGGCAGACGATGAGGTAGAAGGAAAAGGCGAGAGAAGAGTAGAGGAGACAGAGGTGCGAGACGTTCTCGTGGCACAAAAGTGAAAAAGAATAAAGGTAAGGAGCCAAAATGGTGGGTGTACTCACTCATCCTTTCGAATTAGTCGCATGCGAAGAACACACAGTTTGGCACAATGCAAGACGCAATACGTTTAAGCTTGTAGAGCGTAGTGGGCGGCAAAGTAGACACTCACCGAAGATGGGCTGGAGTGTGGCATGAGAAATGGGACGCAGGTAAGAGAGCTTATTTCCATCTATTTCGAAGACGTCACCGGATCCACTTCCAGTCTGAGTGCATGGATTTGCGTCAAGTTGATTAGGCGGGCCAAATTAGAGCGTTGAGACTGGCTTAAATGGTAACGTATAGAGCGCCTTACTCAAGCTTGTCACAATCTAGCCTCAGTTGCCTATCTTGTCTATTTCGATTTAATCCAAATTAGCCACATCTGGTCAAGCCTGGACCTGCACACCGTTCTACAGTGCTTTCGCAGTAGGACATGAATATTAGGCAAGTTAATTTACACCAGCAGACCTCCTAAGGCTGCTACTTATTTGGAGATTGAGAGTAAGTGTGCAGGGTGGAATGTTGATATAGGAAATCGGCGACTTACCCATAAAGAATGCTATTGATTTAAGGAAAAGGACTCTTTCCGATGAGTAGCCTAATTCTCTGCTTAGAAAAGTGTTATTTTTTGTATTACGAATGACAATATTGGTCCATGCACTTTTTCGATAGGAGTAAAGCAGCAGGAATGCTTAACCGAAAGAGAATAGGGGCGATAGATAAAAAGGCGAAGAAGTGAGAAATCGTGAATATAAAGCTGCAGTGCAGTGTTCTTTACTTCTTTTCTACTTTCTTCCATCTTTTCCTACACTGATTCACTTGCCCAATCATCAAGCCATGTGATAATGATTTGCAAGTCAAATAGCTTAATAAAAAGGGCTTCATTTGTTTTGAATAACACACTAGAAAAGGCGGCAATATTGAAGCGATGCAAGCGAATGAAGTGAGGGATGAGATTGGCACACGATTGGGTCATGGATACGAAGGGGAAGCAAGAGCAGGCGCGGAAAGAGCGGATTATCTGCATGGTGCCTTTGATAAGACATCGTAAAACAAACCATGCTTTTTAAAAATGCATCGCCTAATTTGCCCTCTTCGAACTTACTTCCTTTATCCCATATTCCCACACATCTGCATCGTCACTGTTGAAATTTGAACTACTTTATCTTTGTCCTAAGTGCACAAACATGTCATTATTTTTTTTCATTTTCCTTTATTACCGTACTCTCTTAGCCCTCCTTGCTGATATAGTTAATTTGCACTTCGATTGCACCGACATTGCCTGATTTTATAGTAAGACCTGCTGCAAGGAGTTACCCAAGAAATTAGGCTGCCAAATCTTAAATCTGGGCAAGTCGAGATCAAAACAGAAGAACAAAGTGCATCCCAAGACATGTAATGTCCCAGCTTTCCTTTCTACGATAGACACCCTTCACATCGACCACACCTACGGTGTCCGATTTTAAAATGGAAACTGCTGCAATCTCTCGCAGAAGGTAACGAGCTGCTGATACCCAAGTCTGAGGAATTTCGCATCAATGTGGATACTAATAAACAGAGCTCTGTACTTTAATAGTCTCTAGTTCGTTGCCAAAATAGAACCACCACGCTACGTCAAATAATTGCAGAAGCGAGCCTACTACTAAGTCTTAGGATTTAACAAGTCATGATCAAAATTGCATGTTTGCACTACCACAATTTTCTTTGCTGAAACGAAACCTCTACATATCGAACATGCCAAAATTGTTAGATATTTGAACAAGAACTGTTGCAAGCAAGTACAGAAGGAAGCAGAATAGTGAGTTTCATTTCTGGCCGATTTTGGATTAAAAGGGAGAGAAAAGTTTTGCTCTGTACCCTTGTTAGGAGCATTTGCTGAACAAACCATGAGTATGACTTTCAAATTCTATCGATTCTGGTCACTGAGGTAGCCGATTGTTTGAGAGTGCGCATTAGTTCCTTTTCAACTATCTGTGCCATCCTAGGCCCTTTAATAATCGACCAAATACTACTTCTTAAAACTTGATAGGAGAACTGCCGCAAACAGTTACTAAATGGAATAAACTGCTAGAATATAATTTTGACCGGCTCTGCATTTAACTAAAACGAAAATGCCGCAGCTCTATGTGCTTGCATTAGTTCAACTTTGTCAAAATAGGCCACTTAACCATCAACCAGGTTCAAATTTTGATGCACAGCATGGGAAACATCACAGCTACCAGCGATAGAAGAAGTCAAGTGCAAAATTGAATGGTCGCAAATGAAATATTAGGAAAATGGATCGCAGATATGTTCTTATGCTACCTATGTTTTTGCATCAAAACCATTTGCATTATACTGTGTCCATTCCTAGGCCTTAAATGCCATACAATTGATCTGCACTTTACTGGAACGCGAGTAGCCCAAACATTTAATACCGAATCCCAAACAATTATAGCTTAAAGGAACAAAACACGGCGCATCCTGGGTTCCCTCCAATGCCCACTCGCAGTCCAGCTGCATTGCACAAAACGTTATTGTTTCAAAAAAGATATTCAATTTAACAGTCGGGGTCTTATTGTGATCACTTTAAGACTAAAGTGGGAAATTCGTAGAGCACAGTGCACTCGGTCTAGTTCGGTATTGCTTTACTTGTGTAATGCCTTATCGAAACATTAATCTAAGCTACCGGTTAAAGCTAATCCCACTCTGACCTTTCCGACGGCGCTGAGCAGCTACTTGGTAATTAGATACTTTTCTCGTCTTGCCTTGAAGGCTTCTAACTATAACTCCATAGCTATCAAATAACTCAAAATGACCAACATTTGTACAGGTGTAGGTACTATAACAATTCCCATGAAGCAATTTACTGCTCAATAATGATTAAGATTTTGGTAATAAGTAGTAAATTCCAATTATCCTGTTTATAGTTCGCTTTAGGCAATGCATGACAAGTATGGTAAGAAACCATAAAATGCGACTTATTCTTACCTGAGTTATGTGCGAATCAGTGCCAAAGGAGGGACCCTGATCTTGAATCCTTTGTCAAAGGACTTATGGTGAGCAAATTATGCTCCAGTCGGACGCAGTACATTCTAGTGAAATTCATGTCTCGTAAATCCATTTTACCAAGCAATTCGTAGTATGCAAGATAAGTTTCCAAAAAACGCGGCCCACTTCCACCGAATTCATGTCATTTTAGCGTTGCGACGGATCCAATTTGCCAACGAGGTGGAAAGCAGTTACCGCTGATGACCTTCGAAATGATGAGCGAGTTTGTTGACTTAAAGACTTGTTTCACCTCACAAAATATGCAATCAGCAATTGGCGTGCTTCCTATAAACTACAAAGAACATGTGCAGTTATTTTTTATCTTAGACGATACGTGATGTATTTAAATAACATACAGGACAAAATGATTAGGTTCTCTATATTTTATTAGATAAAAATCTGTCACTCATCATACGCGTGTGCCCATAACCAGTAAAATTTTTCTTTCCATTCTGTTCTATTTTTGTTTTTAGATGAAATTCGAAAATTGCGTCTTTTATTATTTTTCTCGAAAATCACCTCTACTTTGCACCGATCTGTACCTACGAATTGATACAGCAGGCAAAAGTAACCCTAGATACACCAAAATCGCACGTTTTTTATGCATTCGATGTAGCGTCTCGAGGCTCCCTCGAAGGCAAAAGAATGCAGAACACTAGGGTGGGATATATACATTCAACGGGCAGAGGGAAATAAGCCGCTGGCATGGCCCAGCGGTGAGCCTACGCAGCTTGGGCAAGATAGCCACCCCTGTGACCCTGACCAATAACCGGTAGTGCAAACAAACAAAGTACTACATTGCCCCTCTTCGCTTTTGAGCGTCGTCCTTAACCCCCCCCCCATGGTACACCTCCCGCGCCAGCCATCACAGCCTACTTAGTGCTGCAAGAAGCACCCACGAGCTAACCATGCCAGTCGCTGACATTCGACGCGATTTAGGCGATGCTTGACACCAACGTCAGTGATCCCTCTTAGCAGTGCATTGCACATCGAGTTTTGTTTGGCTTGGAAACAAAACTAAGAATAAGTTGTTCTGCCGACAACCAGCATGTCCGTAGAGGGGCGTTAGCACGCCGACCCCCTTAAGCAAGTATATTAGGGGTAATCTTTGGAACAAAACTTTCCTGGTGGTCTATGGCTGGTGTCGCTTCAGTTGTTGATAGCTTTTTTGTAGAGCACGGAGATGGGTATATGCTGGAGGCGGACGTCGTTCGTGACCCATCCGTAGCACATGCACTTCTTTCGCACCACTGCAACATGCCGCAGGTGGTGGAGATAGGGATAAAATTCCATAGAGAGTCGGGTTTGCTTTTTGCTGCCACCAATGTAGCGTTCCATGACTCCCTCGAAGGCAAAAGAAGGTAGATTACTAGGGTAGAATATATATATTCAACGGGCAGAGGGAAATAGGCTGCTGGCATGATCCGGAAGCCAGCCTACTCAGCTAGGGCAAGATGGCCACCCCGTGACCCTGACCAAAACTGGTAGTACAAACAAACAAAGTACTACATTTGAAAGTGGTTTTTTGCAAAATGTAGACGCGCAACAGGTCAAAACACATTTAAGGGGTGGCATAATGTTTCTACCAACAGCTGCTCAACATACATTTTGAGCGCAATATTGTGTTAAGCACTAAAATATACAGCATTCCCTTTAGTGCGGCAATTCTTTCCCTAAAATTAACAAAGCATGAACTTTGATTCTATTATTGCTCTTAGGTACTTCTTTACTATACCTGTTCTGTCCGAAAGCATGCTACAATTCAATATTATTACAACACGATCTATAAGCATCGGTAATTTATTAATGGACAGTTGCTGCAAAACAATTTGCTATCCATACAGCTTGTTGTCTGAGAGAGACAGGAGATCCAGGGAAACTGACATCATTATTAATGGCTGGGCTCCTTCCATGAATTCGTCACGTCCTTTGGCCTGTTTAGCGTTACCTCTTTGGGTTTTCAATTGTTATTTTCAATAAAATTAAGCTAAGGGGAATATCATAGGAGTGTGAAGGCCCTGTCAAACTTGATTGGGTTGGGTCAGATTCGGCTCATCAGCTACGAGAAGTCGGCAAAACGTTGAAGTAAGAGCCTTGGTGTGTAGTTTGACTGACTATTGCAAACGGCTGCACTGATTGCGAAGTCCTGTAGGTCGATGTGTAGCGTCTCGAGGCTCCCTCGAAGGCAAAAGAAGGCAGAATGCTAGGAGGCCAGTCTACACAACTAGGGCAATATGGCCACCTGACCGAAACCAGTAGTTTAAGCAAACAGAGCACTGCAGGGGGGGTGGGTCGGTACGCAGCGAAACCATTGTCTGACAGGTAGATTCTTCTTCTTTATTACCCTCCCTTCCACATTGCTCACGATTAGTTGTTGAAAGAAGTAAAAGTTGGTTTGACAATGGTAAGGAAAAGGGTGCTCTCCTCCCTTCCAAGTCACTTTTGAAAACTTGCTCACGACTCCTCAATTAACGCGTTTTTTGCAACGTCTTCTTATGAAACAACACCGTTGTCTTATTAATTATGCAAAGGAGTGCCTTTATTGGCAAAATGATTGCGGATGGATGCCTCTTATCTGCTTCTCCTCCTCCTCCTCGGCCTCGTCTTGCGATCTCCCCCATCTATGTGCAACCACTTACCCCAGCTTATGTCCAATCAAATATCCGCCTCGATGTGCAACTCCTACTGAGCGTCAATTCAGTAGCAATTGCATTCTGCCTCCAAAGATTTGCAGTAAAAGAGCCTTGGCAGATTGATATCGCATGGGGTAATGGAGTTGCGACAGTAATTGTCCTTTATCTCCTCCACCTGGCCCTTGTTAGTGACACACTCACGAAGCATGCACACTACTAGTTATTACTATTAAAACGGATTTGTTTAGAGTGCACACAGTTCTCAAATGGGAGCCTTACCTTCCTCTGGTGGGGGTTGTGCTGATGGTAATTTGAGTAGGCATGCATGCATACATTTTCATCTCACTCATCTGGAAAGTATGGAAGGACAAAATAAATCACAATGGGAGCAGTGCTTCTTCAATGTGGTAAGGAGGTAGTGGACTCACGTGCTGACGCATTTATTGTGATGAAGAGGGAAGAGGGTATCGCGAACCGCACACCACGTCACGTCTACAAGGATGTTTCCAAAGGCAATTTCACAAATTCCTATCCGCGCAATATTTCTCAGTTAGAGAGCTCTGCACAATCAATGGCAACTTATCCCTTTTAAACTCTTGAGCTTAATAAAGATGTGAACCCTACCTCCATCCTCCTCCCCACAGGCCTTCACTTCTAGTTCCAAAGATTAGGCACTTTCCAACGCGTCGTCGTAGTCGTCGGCTATAGAGGATACGATACGGATACCAATTCCTGCTGACTGGAAGCCTACCTACTCATCCCCATCTCCCTCCTCTTTCTTCTCTTTCTCTTCCTTTTTCTCTTCTTCTAGTGTAGCTTACAGTCACTTGGTTTGGTAGCAGTTTCCACCACCCCTCACCAGATGTGCCAACATTTAGAAACGCCGTACTTCGCAAGGACCACGGTCTGATTTCAGTCTTCTATATGCACGCAAGTAACCCAACAACCTAAAGTATACGCATGCACGCAATTCAAGAGAGACGAGGCTATAATTCAAGCTCCCCTCAACCTCAAATACTTTTCAACCTTCACCGCACATGCAACGACCTTGCGATGGTAATGGCTGTAGCTACCCGAGGCTCCCTCGAAGGCAGGAGAAGGCAGAATACTAGGGTGGAATGTGTATATATTCAACGAGCAGAGGGAAACAAGCTGCTGATATGAACCGGAGGCCTGCCTACGCAGCTAGGGCAATATGACCACCTCTGTGACCCTGACCGATAACGGTAGTTCAAACAAACAAAGTACTACAATGGCACTTAAAGTCAATCCAAATAACGTGCTGTGATACCTGACCAGATTATTTTATAAAATTGAACTAAGTATTGCATTACCAATGCGCACGATTTTGACTTGCCAAGGCAGAATCTTTGTGGACTTTTTTAGTTCAACTAGTGCATCTATTGCCTCTTTAAGATATTATCTGCACATTTGAGGAGGAGAACTGGAACCTAGTCTAGAAGGGGCCCACCATAAGTTTACTTACCTTCTGCAATATTTTAGCACCCTTCTCAGTGCTCACCAGTGAGTTACTTGGCTTTTCAACTGACCTCTAACCCAATTTGAGGACTTTATTATTGCGTCATTATGTGCGGTAGACTTCCAAGACATGTTTGTTGGAACTACCGGTTTCGGTGAAGGACACAGAGGTGGCCGTACTGCCCTAGCTGCGTGGGCTGGCCCTAGGGCCATGCTAGTAGCCTGTTCCCCTCTGTCCGTTGAATATATATATTCTACTCTAGCATTCTGCCCTCCTTTGCCTTCGAAGAAGCCTCGGGACGCTACAGCAATCTTTGCTTAGATCCACGCTAATACCTCCTAGAAATGAATAGAAATGCTTTTGTCTAATATTTTTTGTCGCTCTACGTAACTGGTTTTAAAATTTTGAATTTTTCATATTCTCCATGCGCTTTGGGTCACATATTTTTCTACATCGCTTCAAACTTACTATTACGTGATGAACTAACCCAATTCTTTATTGCTTTTGACACCGCATATTTATTAAGTTCTACTAGTGTACCTTTATTTGTCACAGGTTATACACACAACTTTAATTTTCCATTTTCAAATTTTCTCCTTTAAGGTCGTTGGTCGTCTGGCGGCGTTGCGAAGGCCAAGCCGATCGTTTGCCTGTGTACCAGGACTCGAGTCTGTTGAACAATGTAAGTTCCCGTTATAAAGTTATGTAAAGGCTGTCAACAAATTAAAGTTGCACTAAATCACAAACAAAACTACATTGTCCTAGGCTTCACAAATCAACTTGGAAACAAACACCAATCTTGACGATCGTCAAAGCAAACGCTAAATCGCTATTTAAATTGCAAAAACATTAGCTAAGGGCTCTTGTAATCTCATTTTAAAGCGTTTTTAAATCTGGAATTTGCTGCTAGTTATGTCGATTGCGGTTGCAAGTAATTTGTTTTGATTACGTTGTTACTTTGTAAGTCTATCACTTAAAACAAGAGTTAGGAATTTTAAATAGTTTTCGCTTGTTAGGATGCACGAAAATTAGATTTTGATTCGTTTTATCGGACAGCATTAAAATGGTTAACTGGATTTGTGCGCGAAGTACGTGAGCGGTGTTTGTATTGGTGGTCATTATTTTCGGTTTGTGGGGCTTAATTCGCTCGAACAAGTTAGAGGCCGGTAAGTATTCTGTATTTTTTATTGTCTTGGGTTTGTTATGTGTTATTAGGTCCTTTTCGTGTCGATTGGCTTCCTTTGTACGCCTACTTGCTAGAGTAAACTCGAAGGCTTCATAATGGGAATGTTAAGACATTTTCTTTGCCAGCTGCAAAGTCCACTCACGTCCATTATTCGCTGTGCAATACTTCAATTAACAAATAATATTGTTTTGGCAACTTACCAACCAGGTTGCTTTTAATAACTGTGGATTTCGACGCATACTCATTATTTTCGCTTGAAAGTATTCATTATATGCCTTATTGTCCATCACCTTCAACCGTGCATTTGTTAGGTCGGATATTGACGTCGCCGTCAAAAATTTAGGCTTTACGAAAAATGGAGGCATTATGGGGGGTTGCAATGGATGCGATTCTCGACTTAGCTATCGCTTCTCAAGTAAGTGATAGCTTTCTCAGGTAAGATTGAATTGCAAATACTGTCGCCGTCTTTTCTATGCAGGAATGGATTCGGTCTGCGTCCTTATTTTGGGTGGAAACATGCTTGCATCATTTATTCGTAGGACCTCCCACATTTTTGTGTGGTACAAGATATGTCAATTTTAGTTTCTTAGTTGCTATTACGTCCTCTGAATTTCGATTGGCTTCCTTCATACGCCTACGTGCTAGTGTAAACGCAGAGGTCTCGTAATGTGACTGTTAGGACGTTTTTCCCAACTGCAGTGCCTACTCACGTCCACTTTTTCTTTGCAATACTGTAAGCGAGAATTTGGGATTGTTATGACAGTTCTTAATTGGTTCGTTCTTTAGTGACGGTGGATTTGGCTTAGTGAGACAATTTTGTTGAGAAGTGTTTCGGCTCTACTGAGTACTTGGTGCCTATTCATTGTTTCCTTGCTAGTAGGCATTCATTATACCTGCATACCTTTAAATCCATTCCCTTTATCCGCTTACACACTAGATAGACGTTGAAGAGGTAGATGCAGATCCTGTCAAGACTTCTTCTTTTGCCAAGAATAGCGACATTATCTGTCAGCAATGAGTGTGATTCCCGCCTCCGCTATCACTTCACACGTTCCTCGGGTAAGATTGGATTGCTGTAAGTGGATTTTTGCCGTCAATTTTGTATAGCTGTAGATTCGATTTGCGTTCTCATTTAGGGTAGAAGCAAGCTTTTATCATTCACCTGTAGATCCTTTCACATTTCATGTAGGGTAAAATGTGCGTTATTTTCATTACTATGATATCCGTGTTGGCGGATCGCACAAACATATATGGAGGTCGTAACACACTTGGGGACTTCACTGCTCATTGACTTGGAGATCAGGGTTATTTTTGCGCTGGTGTGGTCTTTGCAAAACGTGTTGTGCGGAGGGCGTCGGTAATGGCTTAATGGTGGGCTCAGCTTTGACGGCATGAGTTGGTGTCTGGGCAAGGTGGGTGCAGCAGAAGCGGAGGAAGGAGTGACTAGTGGGAAGCATTCGCATCACTACGCAGATTGTACTTTGCAGCAGTCTTAAATGTTTGCTTATTAAGGTGTTTTCTTCTATCATTAGTTATGTTCGGAGACGTTAACTTTGCAGCGTATTAGACATTCAAGCATCGGCTCCTCCATTGTTTGCTTTTTTTCCCTTTTGGATGTTGCAAATTACTGTGGTGGTGAGGTAACATTTGATGAGTATATGGAATGGTAGGCAGTACGAGTTCGTGAAGTCATTGGCGGAGGCGTCTCCGTCTCGGCTGTGCGATGTGGATGTCGGGATGGACGATGGCGGTGTGTGTTGGATGGCATAGCGGTAGGTGTGAGAAGGGTGAGAAGGGCGTGGGCGCATGCTGAATAGACTAACTGGAGTGTAACACTGATGGGCTGGGTGCGGAGGGGCGGGTTTATTTTTCACGTCGATGAGTTGCGCTGGTGATTGTACTAATACCGAAAAGATGGAGGGGACGAGGAGGAGAGGTGCTTTTCTTTTCGTAAACCTGGGTGTGTGTGTGCATTTCTTACTGTCTACTAATCGTTTTGTTGCACGTAAATCTACGCGCATTGATATTGTCAAGATCGTCTAGGGCTCGTTTTTAGTTCCGCAAACGTGTGTGTGTGTGTGTATAGGGATCCCTTTTTTGTTAATGAGGTTCTAGGGAGAAAATTTGACGTGTTTTGGTTGGTTGTTGGATGGCAACGCTTTTTTGCGTTCGTTCTATGTGCTGAACAATGGAGTAGAGGAGATTGATTGAAGTAGGTAGGTAGGTGGGGTGTTATTTGAATAAGGAGGGAATGATGTTCTGGTGGTAAATGAGGCCCCGTTTGGTGGGAGGGAAGCCGAGGAGGAGAACTTGGCTTTACACGGTGCTAAAGTGGTCGCGGGTCCAAAGTACGACGAAAGGGAATTTTCACTTCCTCTGGCGCATTATTATGTGGTAGGCATGGGGACTTGAGTGAGTGACACTAGGCGTCAATTTTGTATGCAAGACTTGTAAGTGCAGTATTTATGTGTTGTACCGGTCGGCCTCTGATCAACACTGGCTGCATCGTCGCCATTGTTTGCAACGCCGACTATGTAACGCTTCTTAACGTCGTCGTCGTTGTCGTTATCAATTACGGACTCATCAAGCTGCCTATTAACATAACACGCATCGTTGACGGCATGGGGGAATGTGGGCGTAGAAGCCGATCCATGGGAAGCCACTGGGACTACACCAGGGGCCTTTGAACTCGTCGTTGTCGATGTCAACAACTGTGGTGTTAAAGCAATTAGTTGAGAAGCAGTGAATGCACTTGAGAGTTCTCTGGCTCTTCCTCCTCAGTGTGGACTATTCCTTCACGCAGGACATAAGCAGGCAGGCAGCGGTGCGGCTGTGTGCTTGAAGGAGGGCCCAACATCATGGAAGAATGGGTGCGGCGCGTGTGGCTGCGTTGGCACCAGGCAGGCGGGCGAGCGAGCGAGAGCGAAGGGAGAGGAGAACGGTACCTTGGTAAGTACTCCCCCATGGGACAGTGTATGTTTCACAAGTTGAGTGAGATCCCATCATAGGCTTAAAATTACACCACTTTTGCTTGTTTTGTTTGTTTATTTTATCAACCCAAGGTAGTAGTAAGATTGAGGCCTTTAGCAGTAACAAAAACAACAACGGTATGGCGTGAGGCAAAGCTGATTTGAGGTGATATTACTATGGGCCTTCATACGATGCATTGGTTTTTCACGACGTCCATATATGTGAGCGTTGAGCGGGGTGACTTATTGCTTGGTTGTGGTCGTTAATTTTCAGAGGGAGGAGAAGGAGGAGGAAGCGAAGATGCTCCACGATTTGATGTCGTAGTTGCTTCCGCCCATTGTAGCACTCATAGCTTACGTCACATGGAAACGTTCTAACACCTACCAATTGTTTTGTCCACATCTCACTGCCAGGTTGATAGCCATCAATCCTTAACATTGCACCCGTGACTCTGCAAAGGTGCACCACTGATCAGATGCAAAAATTGAATTTTGAACTTTAATGACTGGAAGAAAGACATTCGATAAGGACAGTACCAAAGACGGGGCCGGTAAGACGAAGGATTTGTGCAATGCTTTATTGTTGAAATGGGGCAATCGCATACCTAGTGATGAAAATTTTGTCGGAATCCCCCAGAGGAGAAAGGGGACATAGTGGCCCGAGCAACCCAAGTTCGCAATAAAGTCCGTTAGCTCTGATCCATTTGTACAAAGGATTTTGAGGCAGAAGACGAGGAGGCAAACGGGAAGCGCGCTACATCTCTATCCATTGTGTAATAATTGTGTCAACGGAGGCCACCGTTTCACTGCCCATAAGGACTGTATCGATGCTCTGTCATCTAAGTTAATAAGTTTATAACAAAATAACCAATCTGCTTGAGGATAGCGATTCAATTCTCACATGTGGTGCATAATGTTCTGATATCCTTTTCTAGAATAAATGCAGCTTTTTATAATAGGATGCAATTTTTTTAGCTGTATATCAATTGTCAACTAATCAATTTTCGATTATGGACTGCATTTTGTTTGCATACACTCGCAAAAATAAATTTTGGCGGTTGTTTTAAGGCCAAGCTTGATGGTGTGTTTTGTGTATTTTCAAGAATTCTTGAGATTGGAAGATATTTGCTCGACAGTGGTCCCTCAAGTTTGGCAAGTTCAATGTCATCGGTCGTGTTTGGTATGTTGTCTTACAATGTTGTGGGCATGTTGCGTGTTTTAATTGCGGCACTATTTTGGCTGGATAAGCTTTATTATTTCAAGAAGGAAAGAAACTTTCATTTTAGGCGTCACGTGAGGTCAATGATGGTCCGAGCCTTAAGGGTGCCTAGAATGTACTTGCCTGTGGTGGCGCATCTAATATGCTGCAAGGGATTGCTGGAATAAATACCGAATTTGAAGTTGGAGTTCTCCGTTGCTCTCTATTCCTGTCCAGAAGTTGGTGTGATCTGTGCTGCGTCTCAATGGATTCGTCGTATATCCTTTTCCGAAGTCTATTCACAAATGCAATGTGACGACTACATTTTCCAAATTGTTACAATAACCATACCGGTCGAATTTGTCGTGTTGATTGGACGCAGATATGGCTGCAGTGCCCCTATGAAAGAGTGGTAGTTGAATATTTTCTTCTCCACTATAACTCCAGTAGACGCGATCCGAACAAGCCTAGGCCAAAGTCGTAAAGATTCTGCTGCGACCGCGGCGTCGGCGTGCGGCCCACTCTATCGTCGCCCAGCGTATCAATCCGCCGCCTTGACTGGCATTGTTTCTTTGTCTCATTTTGTCTCTGCAGATTCCAGGATGTTCCTCGTATGGGGTAGGTGGTGACGCGGGCAATAGGTGGATGCAAACGTCGAATTTTACCGCGCAGAATGGGGCGACTGAACAAAAGAAGCAGCACATCAGCTGTGTTTCCCTCAAGTCTGCAAAGGACAGGTATTTCTTTGAGGCTGTGTCACCGTCGGAAGGCATTTTTATAATCAGCGTTCGCTGATGGAACTTTGTTGAAACTGTTGGAAGACTGCGAAGTAGGGTGCAAGTGGTGCCGCGTCGTGACTCGTGCGCTGTGGAGTGGTAGGCGAAAGGGCCATGTAAACGAGTGTAATGGCTATGATGGATGCATGGAGGAAGTGACTAGCCGATTGATAGGTACGTATAAATGCACGTTTATTTATATTTGTAATGTCTCTATTTATGCATACCGTTTACTTTTCATGCACTTTGATGAGGTGTAACGCCTTGGTGTGAGGTGTAGTTCTTTACATCGGCCACAGTCACTGTGTATTTTATGGGAATCCAACGCTGGTTTAGGAGTAACTGTGTCTCTTCTTTCCCATTTTCTACTTGTTCCACTTGTTTGTTGCCATCACTTGTTTGGGTGCCGTAACCCAGCAGTGGTATGCTTTAATTGTTGACAGTTCTAACTTTTGTGCTCATTGACATCTGGTCACGCCGTTAGCTGCATTTTTCCATTTCGCGCATCTTGTTATCGCTTTTCGCTTAGAATAGTAGATGGCGTACGTTCGCCCATTGATCTTGTTTTATTCTAATCTATTTGTGAAATGTCGCGCGTTTAGCGGGTTTGAATAAATATGCATATACGTTTTGAGAATTTTGACTGGAACAAGATGTTGGTGATCATTACAAAGCACGTTAAATTCGTAGTTACCTTATTGAGTGTACTGGATGCTGGCAGGTAGAATACGGCAATTCGCTTCATAGCAGACTAGTGTTTTCTGCCGAAGTCAGAACAGTGAAATGGGCACAACGTGCAGTTGCACGAAGTGAGTAGACTCCAATGTACTTGTGGTTAGAGAACTTGCTGCTGCTTTACTTCTTCTCATTGTTTTGTGGAGTTGAGGAGGACCATCTCGTAATTTAATACCCATTTTTACGCGCGTTCAAATTTTACTGAATTTCAGGCGGTTTCGTCGGTCCTTCTGCTGATGTTATTTGTAAATGAGAAGAAGGGCAGGAAACAGGACACGAGTTTGACTGTTTAGTGTTCCTCGTGTAAACCACGGAACTGTGCACATTTGTTATTGTCAAAAGAAGCATCTTGAGATGCCTGCATCCGAAACACTTATGGATGGAATAGTTATTAGAAGCGTATTGTCACGATAATGACTTGGAAGGCGACCCGCTGATTATCTCGGTGTGTTCACTCCTGCTGTAGCAGTGTACTAGGTCCGGTGCGGTCTTTGCCACCCTTGTCTTAGTCGTGGTATTAAGCGGCTTTGGCTTTAGCTGTTTTTCCCCTGAGACTGATAGTTGGTTGACGGATCGCGGACACAGGCAAAATTGCAGGTTTCGCGTCTCCCTTAAGTTAGCCAGATTGGTAACCTTGACGGCCAATAGTTGGTGGGCGTCCCACAAGACACAGGCAAATATGGATTGGCAAGCTTTAGGCTTCGTCTTTTTAGTTACTCACACTCTTTTCGCTTATCTTCTGATTAAGTTATTTGGTTGGTAGAGGTTTGGGTAGATAGACAGGCGAAGGCGAGGCGATCTGCCTAATTCGTTGTCCATGGACACATCCGCCAAGTCATCTTCACCAGCTTTACTTCAGGGGTGTGAGGTGTGGCGTTGGAACGTTTATACAGTCCTGCCTGATGTGAGTGTTCGTGCCGCCTCATGTGCATTAGAACATTTGACTGTCGGAGGTGCTAAAATTAACACCTCTCTGACACCCTCATGACACCCTCATGTTCATAGAAAGGATTAAAGCAGTGGACAATGAGAAGCTAAGATGTTGGAATGCACCCTAGTGAAGCGAATGCAAAGCTACTGGGGGAGGTGGAAACACCAGTTTTACGCTGGTAGGTTACTCAATTCGCCGATCAAAAGTAACGGAGGTGGGCAGGTGCCCAGTACTGTGGCTGCAAGAATGTAGGTGCTGCCGAAAATGAAATGCATTAATGCTGAAAGGTCAGCTAGTCCGCACTAGGCACCCATGGACGTCATTAGTGAAGTGGGCCATGTCAGTTCAGAGCTGTGCTGATGGCTTTTTGTTTGCCCCTGATTCAATTTTCCCACAAAGCGCATGGAATGGCTACTCCAACGAGTAAGTGTATTATCTGCTGCGCAAGACTTGGTAGGGGATTACGCAAGACGGTGTTGGATGGTTGAGTGTTCAAAATCATCAAACGCATGCAATGGAGAGTTGCGTGCCTCAACGTCGATCTAGACTCATCCACATGGACACGGGATCCATAACCGGGTATCAATATTGTCAATCAAAATATCTCTCTTAGGCGTTGCATTGTTAACCGGTCAGTGTCCTGTCCACTGGGTTGCAGGACTCATTCAGGGATCATTGCGTCGAACTGTGTCCATCACAATAGGCATGAGACGCATCATCGGGTGTTTTCTATAATGGGATGCAATTTTTCGTAGCTGTGTACCAATTTTTGAAGATGAACTGCATTTGGTTTCTATACACTCGCAAAGATTAATTATACCAGTTGTCCTAAGGCCAAGCTTGACGGTGTCTTGTGTTTTTAAGAATCCTTACGATTAAAAGATATTTGTTCGACATTGATTCTTCAAGTTTGGCAGTTTCGCGGTCATCGGTCGTGTTTCGTGCATTGTCAGTCGATATGGACGGCACGTTGCGTTTTGATTGGCGGCATTTTTTTTGGTTAGATAAGTCCTGTTAGTTAAAGAAGGAAAGAAACTGTTCCATTTTAGGCTTCGCATGAAGCCAATGATGGTCCAAAACTTAAGGATGGCAAGAACGTACCTGTCTGTGGTGGTGCACCTAATGTGCTCCAAGGGATTGCTGAAAAAGTGCAGAATTTGAGGTTTGAGCTCTCTCTTACTCTCTACTCCGACCTAGAGGTTAGCGTGATCTGTGCTGTGCCCCAATGAATTCGTCGTGTTTCCTTTTCCCGAAGTCAATTCACAAATGCAATGTGACAGCTACATTTCGCAAATTGTTACAGTAACCATATCAGTCGAATTTATCGTGTTCATTGGACGCGGATGTGGCTGCAGTGCCCTCCGAAGGGGTACTTGAGTATGTTCTTCTCCATTGGGGAACTGAATGTCGTCTCCTGTAACTTCGTTAGACGCGATGGGAACAAGCCTAAGCCAAGGTCGTCAAGATTCTGCTGCGCCCTCTGCGTCAACGTGCATCCTACTCCATCGTCGCACAGCGTATCAATCCACTGCCCTTGATTGACATTGTTTCTTTAAGTTCGAATTTGTTCCTGCAGATTCGAGGACGTTCTTCAAATGGAGTATTTGGTGACTCAGGTGACGGGTGGATGCAAACATCGCATTTTACCGCTCGAAATGGGGACGACTGAACAAAAGAAGCATCACATTAGCAGTTTTTCTTCCGAGTCTGAAAAATACAGGTACTTTGTTGAGACTATGCTGCCGCTGAAGGGCGTTTTGGCAATCAGCGTTCGCTGACGGGATTTTGTCGAAACTGTTGGAAGTCTGTTGCGAAGTAGGGTGCAAGCGGTGCCGTGTTGTGACTCCTGTGCTTTGAAGCGGTAGGCGAACGGAGCCGCTCCAATGAGTGTGATGATTGTGGATGCATGGAGGAAGTGACTCTCGGATTAAGAGGTGCGTACAAATGCACATTTATGGACATTCGAAAAGCCCCTATTTACGTACGATACTTGCCGTTTTGTCAACTTTAATGAGGCGTTACGCCTGAGCGCGAGGTGTAGTTTTTTGCACTGGCCACAGCTGCAGTTTGTTCTATGAGAATCCAGGGCTGGTTTAGGGCTAACTGTCTCTTCTCATTTTCCACGTGTTCCATTTGTTTGCTGCCACCAGTTCTTTAGGTGCTTTCACTCAGCACTGGTTTACTTTACTTGTTGGCAGTTCTAACTTTTGTGCTCATTGGCATCTGGTAATGCCACTGGCTGAATTTGTTCACTGTGCGCATCTTGTTATCGCTTTCCGTTTGGAAGGGTAGATGGCGTACTTTCGTCTGTTACTCGTTTTTTCATTCTAATCTGGCCGGGATCGGTTGTGTTTAGCGTGTTTCAATGAATATGCATGTGGTTCTTGAGAATTTTGACTGGGACAAGTTTTTTGTGTTTATCACGAAGTATAGTAAATTCGTAGTTACCGAATTTAGTGTACTGGATGCTGATGGGCAGAACACGGCAGTTTGTTTCACTGCACGTATGGGCATCTGCAATGGGCTGGAATTGTCATTTGCAAATAAGTGTTCGTCTGCCTTCGGAACAGTTGCCTTATTTACGCTTGGTACTTATCCTACCGTTTTAAGCACGCACGCACACATTGGCTGGTCTATTCCAAATGGTATCGATTGACTTTGGGTGCTGTCATGTATGTGTTGGATGCAGTGGAGCTATGTGAACAAGGTAATGCGGGAGGCGGAGGAGGGTATCATCGGCATCGGCATGTCCAAAGTATAGAGGCAAGTGTTTGGTTCATGCGGGCCTCCACCCCTGTACTCAAGAGCTTGACGATATGGGGCGTCTGTCTCGTTCCTTTTTTAAATGTGACGTCTGATGTTGAGTTGACAAGTCCTACGCAGATATGGGAAAAGGTCGGGTCTGGTCTAGCTCTGCGACATTAGTTGGCTTTGTGTCTGTCTCATGGGTGCTTTTTTGTGGTGCGCCGCCTTTTCCGTGGTATGTGTATGGCAGTGTTGGAAACCTGGATACAGCAGTCGTCGCAAGTAGCGTCTTGTCCCCGCCTTTCTCTCATGATATCCCTTTCCACCATTAACCAATTATGGGTGTTGTTTTGAGACGATTACTTTGCAAATTGCTGGAATTATTTTATTATTTATTTGCGACCCTGTTCCTTTTTATTCAGTTGCTTGGTCAATTGTTAGAGATGCAGAGGTAGAGGGCAGGTGAGGCGGTAAAGCTAGTGTTGGCTGTCTAATGACCCTTTGCGTCATTCCATATATCTCAATCCCTTCATCTGCCGATCCACCTGCATACCTGCCTATCTGTCGATTTTCTCGACTCTCGATCTGTTCACCCGTCTCTTTCTCGACCTGCGGTAGGCATCTGAGACTGACGGAGACGGACCTGTCCATAGTGTTCATAGAAAGGATTAAAGTAGTGGACAATGGAAAGCTAAGATGTTAGGATGCACCTTAGTCAAGCGAATGTAAAGCTACTGGGGGAGGTGAACACACCAATTTTGCGTTGATAGATTACTCAATTTGCCGATTGAAGGTGTAAGGGAGGTGGGCAAGTGTCAAGTACTGTGGCTGCAAGAATGCAGGTGCTGCCGGAGATGAGATGAGATGCCTAGGCCACACCGGGCACCCAGGGCCATCGAATTGAAGTGGGTCACGTCAGTGCAGAACTGTGCCGATGGTCTTTCGTGTGCTCCTGAATCCGTTTTCCTACAAGGCGCAGAGAATAACTATTCTAACGAGTAAGTATGGTATCTGCTACACAAGACTTTGTCTTCAAGTAGGGGATTGCGCAAGATGGTATTAGCTGGTTGGTTGTTCAAAATCATCAAACTCATGCGAAAAAGCTGCGTGCCTCAACGTCATGGTTGTGCCTATCGATCCAGACCCATCCACATATTGTTAGTCTGCATCTCTCTGGTCGCATTTTTGGCCGATCGGTGTCTATCCACAGGGTTGCAGGACTCATTCAGGCATCACTGCGTCGAACTATGTCCACCACTGTAGGCATCAGGCTCATCATCGAGTGCTTGACGCGTAGTGTTTATACGATTGGCCTTTGCGCTATCGCTTCTTCCCACTATGCCATCGTTCTTGTTTTTTGATAGTAGGTATAATGTTACTCCTTTCTTTTAGCATGGGAACTTCTCTTATTATCGTTAGAATGATTAACGATTCAATTGTGCTTTTTTCTGCACTTTTCATACATTTTCTATTTGCCCATGCTTAGCGCTTTGCGAGATTTTAGTGAAGTAGTGCCTTTTTTAGGTAATTTTGAGGTTTTTGATTGAAAGCCAACAATTCGTTATTCCCGTTATTCGGTTGGTACTACCTTTTCGCTAATTCCATTTTCGCAATTTCCTCGTAAAGCCCACTGTGTTTGAAAGTAGTAGAAAGGCGATTGTTTGGCAAGGTGTAGTGTCTTTTGCCCTTTGTTCGCTTGCGAAGAGTGGACAACAATCCATTTACAGACTCGTGGTAGAACGTTAGGGTTTTCGTGTCTCAGATTCAACTATTGTGTGTAATGTTAAGTAAGTTGACCTCATTTATAAATTTGTGAGTTTTACAATGGTTATGCTGGCCCTCCTTCTTGCGTTGTTTCATTTGCCCGCTACGAATTTTTTTTTCGTTCGTGTGAAATTTTACCTTATTGAGGATATAGAAGGAACAACCAGGCACCTAATTTTTTTCACTTTTAACTTAGCTTCGTTCTTCCCGTCCCCAAGCTTGTACTTAACTCATCAGCAGGTTCAGATTTTCTTTTTTATCTCTTCTTAACTTCTAACCTCCAAAATTGAGCAGTTTATTGTCGATTCAGCCTTACGTTCTATTGTCAATTTTTTTTTCTGTGCCGCCTTTGCCTTGTGCTTCTAATTGCCTGCCATTCTTAAAGGGGGGTACTTTGAGTAGGTCTTATACGCCCTATTTGTAATAGTTGTTCCTTGTCCTATTTCCTGGGGGACACTTCTATGTGTACTGTTTTTTCTCATAGTGATCCCTGCGAATTTCACTGCCACTTGCAACTTCTTTTTACGGGAGAATGGCCTGTGTAGTATTTTTTACGACCTATGAATCCGTCCCACGGCCGCCAGCGTTTGTCTTCATATAGAGCGGTAAGACGAGTGTTTGTGGTCAGCATTTGATCTTGGCTGAACTCAAGTCGACGACTACCAGGCCGCGACGCAAGTGTAGTGCGACGTATACAAGAGACAGCTCCATGCCTATCGCATCGATTCCGATTTTTTAAGCAACCAGCCTTTGATATGCCTTTAGTTGGGCACAGTGGAAGAGGGATTGCTTTGATAGTAGGCACTGAGTAGTTGTGAGGCCCATAGAGATCATGAATCAAGGGGAAATGGGGGCACTGGAATGGTTAATTGCGTCCCCTGGCAGCACTTTAGTGTGGAACAGCACAAAATTCTGTAAATTCTGATTCCTTATCGCTCCTGATGCCTACATCTCCCTCTGAAGCTGTGATGATGTCCCCACAGTGTTGTATGTTCCTGCACATTTTCCACCATTAGTAAATTTTGAAAAGTTACTCATTTGTATGTGTTTCTTCGTAAGCAGAGGAACGTGAGGATTGAACGGGTTTACGCAGGTGATGGTAAATTTGCTCGTTGATCCCTAAGAGTTTCACTTCGTTGGTGCAAAATTCTACTTTTGTGAAGGTATGCAGAGAAAAGCAGCAATTTGTTTTAGTTATTTCGTTAGGCAAGCAATTTTAACGCAGTTTTGTTTTCCCTACTCCCAAGCCTGTCATTGATTTTTCTGTAGGTTCAAGATCTGATCGCTCTTTAGCTTTAGTAGCCGAAATCAGGCGATTTTTGTCGATCTAGACCGACGTTCTGTTGCGCATTCCTTATTTCCGCACTACCTTTGCCTTGGGCCTACAAGGGCTTGCCATTCCCAAAGTGGAGAAATTGATAAGCAGATAATGCACGCTTTGTTTGTAATGCTTGTTCCTTGTCCTACTCCTTATTTAAGCCATCGATGTGTACCATTTTTTCTTATAATAACCTCCGCGATTTTCACTCTTACTTACAACTTCGTCTTAGGTCATCGACAAATTTAGGATGTGTAGTATTTTTCACAACCTACAAATCCAGCGTTTGTCTTCATGAAGTAAGACGAGTGCACCTGAAGGCATTGAGTAGTTGTGTCAAGCATGCACTGGGAATTGTGAAGTTTGATTAACAAATAAAGGATTTCAGGAATTACCACTGTGCGGGTGAGCTAAAAACTAACATTTTCGGAATAGCCACTGACCGATAGACGTCTACACCTTTAAAGTGTCTAATCGCTGACTAGGTTGACGCCTCCTGCTGGTGCGGGTATCTAAGATTGTAGACGCCTCCTTTCACAAGAAACTTTGTCGACCACCGCACCTATGTATTCGCAGACAGGGACGCTAAACTGTACTATTCTTGATAAATGATGACTATTCCTTATATAGCGTGACCTATCCCTTACTGTTTCGCGTGATACCGCTGCATTATGAATGCTCATGGGAATTTAAAGCCAGCACTTCTGTTTTGGGCATTATTTCCTTATTTATCGAGGCTTTCCCCATTCCATGCTTAATGTTTTCGTTTCGCAGGTTCAAATGCCGGTTGGGTGTGAACCAAATGCGGACGTGAGGTCCGCTGTCCAAAGTTGACCACAAGTGCAATTCGTCGGTGTGTAAACACCTCTATCATCGTGAAGACCATGAAGACCGTGCATCAAGAAGTAAAGGAGACACTGGAATGATTCGATGTGTCTTCTGGCAGCACTTTAATGTGGAACAGCACAAAAGCCCGCAGATCCTGAGTCAACATTGTTCCTGATGCCTATATCCCCCTCCCCAAGTTGCGATGATGTCTCCACAGTGTTGTGTATTCCTGTTCATTTTCCATCGTTAGCAAATCTAAAAAATGTTACTCATTCGTGTGTATTTATTCGCAAACAAAGGAACATGGGTGTTGAGTGAGTTTGCGCAGATGATGATAAATTTGCTTGTTGATCGACTTGTCTGGGGGTGTGAGGTGAGGCGGTCCACTGACATGCCACAAGAGCCTCCAGATTGTGGTGGGAGTGCAGCAGCTACATTTTGCTACGACCGAATTATTAGATGAGAGTGGTTGTTTGGCGCACCACTTGCGTTAGGGGGCGGGTGGCTCAAGCTAGGCTGTGATAAGTCTAGGTTGATTTGAATAATAAAATGCAATTACTAGGACAGGCTGAGACGGCATGTTATCAAAGGGCAAACGTAGTGACGCCAACTAGGCCTATTTCTACATAATCACGGGTATTTTGAGCCAATGGACTGTCCAAAACTTTGCGTGTACCAACTTCCGTATGCCAAAGTATTAAACGTAAGAGATTGCCACATTTTCGTTAATGCTGCAAGTTCGGTGAATAAATTTTGCTGAATTTAGACACACGCGTATGATTAGTGATGGATTTTATTCCAATAATGTCGATGAAACTTAATCATTTGTTCCTGCATATCGAATGTAATACACCACGTATCGTTTAAGACCAAACATGTATATATAATTTCTAGGACGCATTTTAACTACGGGTTGCATATTTTGTTAACTGAAACAAGTCTTTAAGTGAATTAAATCGCTCATCATTTTGGAGGTCGTCAACGGTAACTGCTTTCCGTCTCGTTGGTAAATAGAGTTCTTTGCTACACTAGAAAGCCATAGTTTTGGCAGAAGAGGACAGCATTTTTTTCAGATACTTGTCCCATTCACTGGGAATCGCTTGGTAGAAATGAGCTTGCAAGGCATGAATTTCAGTGGAACATGTCGCGTCTGGCTGGAGCATAATTTGCTAATCATGAGTCCTCTACCTAGCGATTCAGGGTTAGAATTCTGCCTTTGGCGTCACTTTACATGTAACTCAGGTAAGAACTAATTGCACTATATGGTTCCTTACCATCCCTGTCATGCATAAACTAGCAATATCCATTTACTAGACAATCTAACTTTACTGTTTATTTCCAAGATTTTGATCATTAATGCGCCCTAAAATCGCCTAGCACAACTAAATATCATACTTACATCTATAAACTACGTACAACTCTTAGTCAATTTAAGTTATTTAACGGCGATGTGGTTATAATTAGAAGTCTTGATGATAAGACGAAAAAAGGATTTATTTACGAAAGAGCTGCTCACCGCGTTCCACCACCATCGAAGAGGTCAGGATGCTATTAGCTTTTGTGTGGTGGCTTGGATCACAATCAGATTATACAAGCAACACATTAGCGAATGGGCTCAAGAGCTCTGCGTTCTAAGTCTTTTTTTCTTTAATTGGGCCTATAAGCGGTTCCAATTAGGCACCAGCTGTCAACTGGCTGCGATGTCAAAAAAGTAGGTCTCCTCTGAAACCGTAACCTTTCGTGCCATGCAGCTGTGCTAAGAGTGCGTACTAACAAGCAGCCAGGGTGAACGGACATTACGCTGCGTCATTTGTTGCTCATTCTAATCTGTAATCCATTAAGATTAGGTTTCAAATGTTAGATTAATTGCAGTTCAGTGAAGTTCAGTTCAATTTTAAGACATTTAATGCTTAAGGATGAACGCAATGTAATGCGAATGATGTCAATACGAAAACCAGGATAGCTTGAGTGCATAGCTGAGATCCATTTTTGGCTTTTCACCTACAGTTACTTAGTTTTGTATTCGGTCGTTTCTTTTATCTCTGGTAGCCGCGGTGTACCTCGAATCATGTAGTAAAAATTTAGACCTGGCTGACAGTTAAGTGGACTATTTTGGCGAAAAAAGCCAAAATAATGCAAGTACATAGAGCTGCGTTATATTCTGTTTATTTAGAGGCAGATTCGACTAGAATTATAATCTAGCAGCTTATACCACTTAGTAGTTACTTGCGGCAATTTTCCTATTAAATTGTAAAGGAAAGGTTTGGTCGATGATTGAGCGCCTAGTTTGACACAGATGATTGGTAACGTTCGCTCGAACGATTGGGTACCTCCGCTACCAGAAATGATCCAAATTGAAAGTTATATGCTCATTTTATTCTGCAAGCGCTTTCAATGGGGTTAGAACTAAAACTCAGCATACTGCTTCCTTTGTTAGTTGCTTGCAGCAGTTCTTTTTCACAAATCAGTTAATTTTGGCGCGTCTGATATGTAAGGATTCCGTTTTAGCAAAGAAAGTTACAGCAGTTCTCGGCTTAAACTCGGACAACGTAGATGTGGCTGATGAGTAGGGCGTCTAGTACTTCAAGGAAAGCTGGGACACTACGACTCTAGAAATGTGCTCTCTTCAACCTCTTTTGGTCGAGCGTTGCTTAGAATCGAGATTTGGCAGCTTACTTCCTTTGGAAAATCATGCAACATTTTTTGTTATAAAATCTGGCAATTTAGGTGTAACCAGAATGCAAATTGTTTACATTGGCAAAGGGATTTGAGAGAATACGGAATCAAAGGAAAATTTGAAAGTAGGAAGGGATTTGTGCACTCAGGGCAAGCATGAAATGGTTTGGATTTGAGCAGTGACGATGCGGCTGTGTGAGAATATGGAACGAAGAAAGTAAAGTCGATTAGGGTAAATCAGACAGTGCAGTCTTAAGAACAGACTGTTTGAGAGGGTAGGAAGATATTTCATGCTTCTCAAACACTTGTCTTCCTTTCTTCTCAATAGCATTAAGCAGGTGATTCGCTCTTTCCATACCTGCTCCTGCTCTCTCTTTCCTCTTCAAGATCCATCCGTATACTGCTCCCATTCTTCACTTCATTTTGTGAGTCGTTTCAATATTATCACATCTGATGTCCGGTATAAATCACAGAAAAAAAAGGACTATGACTAGCCTCTTCTACTGTGTTATTTGAAGAAACCAGATACTTTTTCTAAAGCCAGTTCCTATATCGTTTACTCGCATAGCTAGATGAGTAGGCAAATATATTTGTGTAGAAAAGAATGGGGAATGAAGAACGATGCGCCACAGCTCCATACGCACAACTTCTCACCTCTTTGCCCTAATCCCAGCCATGCTTTTGTCTCTTTTAGCTTAAAATCCTTATTGCTTCGCTCCCGCCGATAGCGAATGGACCGCCATTGCCGTTCGCATCAGAATTGCCTCTTTGTTAACTCAGTAGCGATCTTTAGGGGTGAATTGCCGATTCCTTAAACCAAAATTCAATCCTGCACTATGCTTGTTGTGCCGCACTTACTTTTTACATCCCAAATCCCTAAATAAGCAGCAGCATCAGTAGAACTGCTGGTGTACAACAACTTGCCCGATATTCATGTCCCATTGCGGAAGAACTGGAGCGAGGTGCGCACGTCTAGGCTTGACTAATTTGGACTAAGTCAGAATAGACAAGATTAGCAACTTGGTCTAGATTTTGACAAGCTCGAGTAAGGCACCTTATTCGCTGCCATTTAAATTGACCCGCCTAATAAACTCGACACAACTCGTTTCATTGAGAGTTGAGGTGTTCACTATAAATCGCGCAGACTTTAGAGATCAAGGCACGCTGACTAGAAGTAGACCTGATGACGTCTTGGGAATCGATAAAGAGGAGCTCTCATGTCTACGCCTTCTTTTCTCATTTCCACTCCAACGCATCTTCAGTGAGTGTCTCCTTTTTTGCATACTCATACGTATTGCGTCTTACCTAATGCCATACCGTTTGTGCTCCTCGCATAAAATACATACGGAATAGGGGAGTGAATAATTCCTACAATCCAGCTTCGAACCTTATTTTTTTCCACTTTATTGCCACTAGAACATTTCGCTCCTCTGCCTTCTCTCAGCTTATCCCACCTTCTCTTCCTACCGCACCGTCTGCTGGTGCCCTCTTTGTAGGTTCCCTTTCATCTCTCCACTAGTCTTAATCTCGATTTCGACATGAGTTAATAATGCGCAGATTTATCGCCTAGATCAGACTAACACAAGTTAGACTAGACCTGAATCAATCACGCTTTGCCCGAGACAAAATCGTATTTTAACAAAATTTAGCTATGATTACCATCAAATCTCTTTCTATTTGTCTATCTATCTACTCTATCTTTAGTTTGTACCACACTACTTCGCCTAAACGCCATCTCCTACTTCTACTCCTCCTCCACTTAGCCTTTGGGGAGCTGCTCGAATCCCTACCTGCTCATCTCACTATCTACATATTTTATTCTTTTTGCAAAGAATTTCTCTGTCTGGCCTTCCACTCTAGACCGCCTCTCTGTCTGTTTGCCTAAGTTTGTGTATATTGTGCATATATTGGGCTGTCGCCTGAATTGATATCTCACAAAAACAGCCAAATCAAATCGACATTTTCGTCCTGGGCGCAATAAAGTCTCTTTTGGTCGTCCGTTCGATGGCTAGTTCTTTGGCCATTCTATCTCACGGCACATGAAACTAGCAAAACTCATGCACCGCGTAAAGGAAATTTGGCTCTTGCAAAATGCAATACGTGCGAGCATATCGAATACAGTAGGCGACAAAGAAGACAGTCTCCGAAGATGCGTTGGAGTAAGGCATGAGAAAAGAGGCATAGACAAGAGAGTCTTTGCCTTACCATGTGTACTTTGATCCCTAATGTCTGCGATAAAGAAAGAGAGGACCTCAACTTACATTACTGCAGGCCAAACTAATATGTTGAGGCGGATTTAAGTTTCACCGCATAAGACGCCCGTGGGGATGAGGCATGCTCGATAGATGAAAACTTGGCGACTCGCCCATAAATATTGCTATTGAGCTAACGAAGGGGCATTCCTGATGCGTACTCCTACTTCTGTGCTTGGAATAATTAATGTTTTGCATTACGAAAGGCAATGGTGGTCTATGCGTTTTTTCAACAAGGGTTGGGTAACATGAAATTTTGGCTGAAGGAGATAGGAAGTGATTTGAATGGAAGTGAAGGGACGAGGAGTCGCTGATGTAGAAGGAGTAAAGGTGGACATGGACAGAAGGGAATTGGAAATGGACGTTGTAGGACGACTCCCCACATTGCTCTGGTGTGGCCTTCTTTACTGCTTTCGATGTTTCTACCATCTATTCCTGAACTGATTCAATCGCTTACTCATCTGGACTCGTGTCTGGGTAAAATTTGAAGGATTCGTCCTAATGACACGTGAACTGCCTAGTCATAGCTCCCGTTCTATGTAATTATGCTGGATATCGAATGTGAAAACATTGAAATGATGCATGCAAGTGAATTCCGGGAGTAGAAGGTAGCACAGTTAGAGGAAGGGGTATTAGCACCAAAATTCACCCCTAATTTCTATGATAGCTATCTGCTTTCTTCCTTTTGACGTCGCTAAAATAAAGGATTGAAAGGCTTGGAGTGATGAGGAGATGGAGAGGGTTGCAACGGAAGTAAGGGATACAAATACCGCTGGGAGCAAGAATGAAACGAGGCAGGAGAGAGACACCAATGAATAACTGAATGTCAAGAACGGCAGCGTGGCAAAGCAAGGTGAATAAATGTAGGCGTGCAACACGTAGAACAGCATGTCTGACAGTTTGTCGTGTGGTAGACCAATTTGAACCTGACACGTGCGAATTGATTGCAACACGTGTCGTTTGGTGTCGCCTAGTGCCGTCTGGCGTGAATTTCCAACAGTACCATTTGTAAGTGGTTTCGAGGGAAAAGGCGTCACTCACTTTTGGACTTTCATGACCTGATTAAGTTATGTGCATCATAGTGCATGCAAAGGAGGCGGAAGAGAATGGGAAGAACCGCCGATACTAATGTGCTTTGACTTAAATGTGCTGCCTCCTTGCGACTGCTCGTCCTCGGTTTTCTTCAAAAAACGCCTATTCTGCATTGGAAACTCAACCCTTGCGATTACTATGGCTTGAGCGAAGGTGCGTTTCTGCCGGTTACTCCAATTTCATGCAAAAACTTGTTGTTGCCTTGCACCAGGAAGTGCAATGACGGTGAGCAAACCTCACCAACCTGGGCGAAGCAACATGAATTTTCGGCCGAAAGCGACGATTGAATGATTGGGTGCGAGGCAAAAGCGAGAGGTTTTCGGAGAGTAAGCAGAGGAAAGGATGGGAAAAGTCAACATGGGGATGTCTCTGCACGGTGCTGGGGCACTGAATTTCTTATTTCCTTTCACCTTTCTTGTGCATGTGCGTAAATTTCTCCACTGGCCTACTTTTCTAGCCATGTATTCGAGCAAGGTATGCAGAAATCAATTTTGTGGAAGATGTATAAGTTTCCATTGGACGCCACACTCGAAGACGCTACTCATAGTTCTACCTTGATGAGTGAAACACACGAGGATACTGGTTGTGACGAAAATGGGGATAGAGAGAGGGAAGGAAAGGTAAAGCAGGGGAAGAGGAGAAGAAGCTAATTACATAACTTACCCGTAATTTTTGTGCTTTTAATCTCTTCTGGTCTTTTGAAATTAAAACGGTGAAGTGTGCGGTTGGGGTATCAGAGAGATATAGAAGGAAGCAGTGGTGATGGAGACTGGGAGGTATACCAAAAGTGAGTAACTAACGAAAGGGTACTGAGGCACTGATGAAGAATTGGGTGGTGGAAACGACGATAACTTGGGAAGCAAGATGAATGGTAGAAGGCGGGAGAATTCCGTATGATTTGTTTTTCACTCGATCGGTGGTTCGTGGTGTCAGCTGACACTCGTGCATCAATGCGCGTGTAACGGAGGCGGAAGACAATGCAAAGGTCTATTGATACTTGTGTGCTTTAAAATGCTCCGCATTACCTAGATTGTCAAACCTTGATTCCTTTTCCGCTATGGTGGTTAGATAAGAGTGCGATGGAGAAGCAACTTGAAAAGTAACATTCTAATGACGGATACACTACTTAACAAGTTGAATTTCCCTATTTTTGGCAGCACAAGAATCGGATGTTGGAGTGCTAAGGACTCTCAGTAACAAATAACTGTGATGACGAAGCAACCACTAACACTTGCATAAATTGGGAGCATTGTGAAGGCTCGCCAAATAAGTGTCACACATGTAGGATAATCAAAAAATATGCTTTCAAATCTATCATAACTACCTATTCTTCTATTGCGTTTCCGATTGCTTGCCAACTGAGTGACTGACTTGTGATGAGAAGCGGTTTTGCAATGCAGTGTTTGATGGTCAGACTCAAAAATCATTCAGCCACTGCCTCGATAGTCTGCACTTTCTTTTTTCCAATCGCTGATGTAGATGTATATTTAGAGCAAGCATTTGTTGCTGAAATACATCTAGTCGGTAATATTTGGAGAAATTATGAATACCTGGTGTATAGCGTCGCAAGACCTCCTCCCACAAAAATCACCTTCTTTCAGCCTTTGCGTTTGGATATGATCTAGACACCGCGTTAGGTTTTCATCCTCAGTCCTTCATATCCTTTTAAGCGCAATTCCGCATCACCTCATATCGTGTGATGCTAGCGTGGGCTGAAGCGTTATCGAGATCTGAGAACTCGAAGTTTAATGGAAATTACGGCAATGGATTTCAGGCTGCTTGCTTCAAGAGCACAAGCAATTTAGCAATGGTATGCAGACAATATTTGCAGACTGTAGAAGACCACTAAGAATGATGCCATTCTAAGGTTCTAATTTGGGCGTGGGGGTGTGCAAACCGTTGCCTACTGGGATCGAAGAGCTCGTAATTTAGCATTTTAAACATTCGTAACGTCTTCAAGGACCACAGATTTGCATTTTGCTTTAAGTAACAAAATTATACATTGAAAGCTCATCGGTTCTATTTTCATTAAAAATGATTGCTCCTGTCCTCCTTTAATTGTGATTTTATAAAAGGCTATTTACTGGAATGGACCACTTTTGCTAATCTGCTACCCATTGTGCTGGCACTGACTTCTGCGTAAAGTAAAGCAGAATAGCCTTCCACTTTGTATCTTTGTCGCACAAATATTTTGAACTGGATTTACACTTTTGAATGCGATCCCAAGTCAGAAGGCAGTGATTGGTCGACCGCCGCCAGACCATTAATTTTACAACCATGCCGATCCCTACTGCGTCCAATCAGTGCGAAGCAACGAGCGCATACTTGGCTCAGTTAAGCCAATCACCTTAACGCAGCATTGTGTGTTTTAGCACATCTACATTTTGTAAAACCCTTGCCTAACAATTATCGCAATCGTGTGCATTTGCAAAGTTCCCCATAATTAAATCGTATTATAAAAATCGCCTTTTGATAAGGCTCTGCAAAATTACTAAACCTGTCAAAAATAAAAAGCGCGTCATCCCCATTTCATTTGCGAAAATCCCTTTTAGTTACACCCTGACTTATTTATCTTTTTAAAAAATACACACAAATTATAAATGAATTTCTGTCTAATGAGTACGGAAATTCTTCTTTAGCTAGATTAACGCCGTTGCCCTGGCAACGAACTAATTAGAAAATGAGGCAATCCTAGTTTTAAGTCACCCATATGACGCACTGCTTGGGTCAGTTTTCCAAACCAAGCATTTAAGCTTCTGTCTGTGCGTTCTCAATTGTTAATCCAAACAAACTTTGAAGTGCGTAAATCATATCTCCAGCGAGTGACGGAACCACCTTCCATTCCCTGTAACTCCAATTCACTTGGACAACACATAATCAGTAAAAGATATCCACTCTACTCACTCCTGAAGAATACAATGCAGAGGTGAAAGATAGAATAGCTAAACTCATTACATGCATGTGGAACTGGATTCAAGACACTTTTTGATGTCAGCCTGACCGCACCTTTTCCGTATTCCGTCAGCTGTGAAAGTTGTTACTAAGATGGCGGAAGGGAAAATAAAGATGCTAACACTTGAGTATCGTAATACCGGCTCTAAAATAAGGTGTGTAGCAGAAAAAACGTCGGTGGTTCCAAGCTTTAATGCCATTCTTCCGAGTTGGTGATGTCTGCTTGGTGGGTGAACTCGGATAGAGGTGACTGAGATCAGGCCAGCTGTAAGCGATTTACTTATGGTCGACTTCGAAAATCATCAAGTTTTACAGCAACAGTGCGTTACATTTTACCGTCCCTTCACCTTGTGGAAGTAAATGCAACCACTTCTACTCTTGCGTTTTGTAGACTCCGCTAATGCCAAAACACGGCACTTCAGTGTTCGGTCACAGCTGCTGTGATGCTAAATATAAGCGCCAGTGACGTTTTTCTCATTGACAAAATCCATGCAACTTGTTGCCGCCTCAACCTCGATGTCACTGACCTGTATAGACTATGCCAATATACGGTTAAAAAGAAGAAGAGAAATTTGAACCAGATGCTCGACACTTAAGGCTTTTGCGCCATCAATTGACTTGACTGATTTCGCTAAGCAAAATCACTGAGTAGAAGTGTTGAACCTTCTATTTCCACTTAGCAGTGCCACAAGTTATCAAATTATGCAATTTTAGAGTCTTAAATTTGGGAATTCGGCTCTAACGAAATCTGCGCTGCTTACAATGTGTGCCAGCAATTATCTTTGCAATGTGCGCACGTGTCTCCTGGATGCTAGTGAGGTTACCAGCCAGACAGGAGATAAATGGTGGCCTTCCGGGAGGAAAGCATGACACACAAATTTGAAGAGTGCGCGAAGAAGGCACGGCCATTATGTAGTTGTCCAGTGAGTATTTTGCAAGGGCCACCTTGGAAGGAATCTGCGTGGGGCCTAATCCTGATCGAAAGGGGAGAGGAAGGAAAAACAGGCGAGTGAGTGAGAACACCATTGTCCAGGGTGTATGAAGATCAGCAATCAAGTGTAACTTTCGAAAAGTTGTGAGAAGTATTTTGCCTTCGCAGGCATCTGAAGCACTGATCTTTTAATGAGGAGTGCCGGTTAGGATCATATCAACATTTAGACTCATTGATTCCCGCTTTACTGAAAGGGTTCTGGAGGCGCCTTTGACCTTAAGACACTCTACAGATGTTAACCAAACTATTGGTCAAATAAATCTGTTCCTTAACGGTGAATAGGGCCAGAAATTTCGGATTAGACCGTTAGCTAATGCTTTGCTTAGAGGGATTGATTCACCCACCATTGTGTGTGACAGAAGAATTAAATCTTTGGTCATCTCATCGCAGACATTATGGCATAAATAAGCACTTAACACAAATAACTGTGGTGATAACATCTACTTACATGCAGATGCACATGTTCTTATTTCACTCGTTTTGTTTGTACAGATGCATCAATGCGGAATGCCCATTTGTACTCAAAGGAGGGACAAAATCGCATGCTCAGCAATTAGCCGTATCAGCTTTGTTACCAATCGTGCAACAGCAAGGGGAACAAGCAACACCTTCTACCTCACAAAAGGCGGAAGAGATGGTCTCTGCCCTGGCTAAGCCTCCAGTGCTTATAAGATCCACTTCCCTCCTATGTATTTGCTACAGAACAGCCACGAAAGCAAGCAAACCCAACTAAATCTTTCACCACTAGAACGGCTGAATATTGTAGAGGCTTCTTCGAATAAATAAAATACCTTAAAGGGAATGCCTGTACATTTTACACGCATTCCGAAATCGACCAGCTCTGTGAAGTCTGTACTACAACAGACATCCTGCATCGACTTGTCTTCGTCTCCAAAGCGTAAAAATGGACATTAAATTACGAGATGGTCCCCCTCAACTCCATAAAACAATGCGAAGGGGTGAAGCAGCAGCAAGCTTCCCAACCCAAAGCAGACAGTGATCACTACATCTTACAGCATAAATGCATCAACGAGCTTTTAGTTGGCAAAAGAACCTGTAGTCAACGACATTGTATTCACCCACGTTCCTCCTTCATTCAGTGCCGATAAATGAAGTTAAGGAAGAAGTTAGGAGCAAAGGCGTGGATGGTAGTAGACTTAAACACTGCTGTTGGTCCTATGCAAATGCACGGACAGTCCATGATGTTACGTTTACTTTAGCCTTTTGACTCGCCAAAAGAACGTCGTCCTACTCAAGTTCTGTGCCTCACAATATACAAATATTAGCCCCATCAACACTTGTCACCGTGTGATACACACATGACATACTCAGAATCTGTGTGCTCCTGCTCTTTTTTTGCCTCATTTGCAGTTTAGTCAACTCTTACGCCACAAAAGATCTGCTCAGCAAATGTGGTGGTTAAGATTTGAGTCCGTTCTTTTGCACCAAATGCGTTTAAATTGGTTTTCAAGAGGTAGAAGTTTCTCATCAAGCTTCCAGCATGGCAGTTAGATGAGAGTGAGGTGGTGAAGCAACTTTGAAAAGCAGCATTCTGATGATAGACACATTACTTATCGAAATATATTTCTTTGTTCTTGGCGACATGAAAATTGGAGGTTGGGGTGCTAAGGACTCTCAGCAACAAACACCTGTGATGACGAAACAACTGATAACATCTGCATCAATAAGGAGAATTGTAAAATGGTAGCCAAATGAGTGTCACCTACACGGGTTCACTGAAGATTCGAGATGGAAAGCAACATGGCATTGCAGTGTTTGGCGGTCAACCTAACTAACCATTCGGCCACTGCCTTAGAGGTGTTCACCTCTATTTTTCCAATCGCAGACAAAGATGCTTCCTACAAATGTCTCCTGAAGACCAAACGGATGTTGGTGCAGTACATCTAGTCGATGTTGTTTGAAGAAGGTGATAAAACTTAGTGGTAAGGCAACGCAAGTCCTCTTCCTGCCAAAAAACACCTTCTAGCAGCCTTTGCATTTGGATGAGATCTAGGTACTGTGTTAATTTTTTTATCTGCATTTTATTCACATCATTTCAAATGATGATTTTCATCACCTCATGTCGTCTGATGGTAGCTTCGGTTCAAGTGGTATAGAGAACTTAGAAATTTAAGTGAGATTTTGAGTTTCTTGCTTCTAGAGCACAAGCAGTGTAGCAGTGTTTTGCCTTCTTCAAGTGCGCTAGTAAATCTGTGGTGGTCATGTTTGTAGACTGTGGAGAATCACTAAGAATGACACCATTCTAAGGTACTAATTTGGGCTTAGGGGTATGCAAACTGTTACCTACTGCGATTGAGGAACACGTAACTTAACACTTTGGGCATTTTGACGTGACTATATCACGCGTTCTCGTAGATCACCCGTTCCATCATTGCTAAATGTAGCCACCTATTGATGGGTGGGGTCGTTGACATGGTCGTGCAGTGACCGGTGGGATGCACTTGCATGCCTGTGCGTTTAGCCCTGCCTTTTAGAAGAATTAGCCTTAGAATAGACGCGATTCAGAGAATAATTTATGAGATGGGAAAATTTTTGACCATTGGTAAGCCATTAGTGATCAGTAGGCTACTAGTGCAAACAGACCATGGTGATGATTTAAAGTGTTACCTTCATTCTACTTGACTACCCATCGTTGCAAGTCGGTTACTGAGGCATAGTCAGTAGCTGTACACCGAAGGCATCCAGACCAAGTGCGGATGAAATGCGATAGACGTTAGGTGTGCTCGATTTACTATGCTTGGTGTAAAGGTGTAGGGAATGGGGAGAGTTGTTGAGGCTGTTAATACATTCTGGACCTGTTTTCTTCGAAAAATGGCATAAAAATTGTAATGAATATTTGCTTGTCCAAAGAAATCTTGATGACCTAGTCAGAGTCTGTCACTTTTAAATTGCCCTCACAACCTTAAGTACTAAATTCGTCGGCAAACACATTATACTTTCCTTCCCTTCTGTTATCGAACGTTCTTCGTGTTCTGTGAAGTAATGCGTGCATCGAAGTGCCTTAAAAGAGGCAGTCATTTGAGCAAAGAAGGCCTTTGTCATTGTGCCGCACCAGGTGCAGCGTATTTGAAAGGTTTTTGGTTACAGAAGTGTTGGTGCATCCACCGACCTGTTTAATTGAATAATGGGGGTGGAGGACACTCAATGGATGTAGATGCTGCACGTGTATGCGTTTCCATCACGGAGCTCTTCCTCTCCTGTGTATCGTGCCATACTTTTCTCCAGTAAAATCACATGGTCACGAGGATTTTGTGTGTTTCTGCATTGTCTTAATATTTGCATCGAACTCATGCCTGCAGAGTCTAGCATTGCTGCACACTGTAGGGGAGATCAAGCCAGTGATCATATGACTTGGACTCTGTGATGCATTCACTGAGTTGTACTGCAAGGACAAAACAGAGGGCAATGCTGTTTGGGTGCTATGCATAATGGAGAAGTACGAAAATCGTATGATGTCGAACCTACTCTTCGTCATTGTCTGACCGAAGAATAGCTCTCGAAATGTGCTATGTTTAAGCGAGTCAGCTAAAATGCTCCCTCACTGCCAGTAGATACCCGTGAGCATCCTCGTGGCGATGGAAGTGTAGTGATTCTTAAATGACTGCAATGAATCCTAGCCGCCGCCAAATCAACTCATCCATGCTGCTATCTACTTACTGCCTTACACCAAACAACAGCAAAATAACAGATCATTCTTACTCCTCACCATGGTAGTAAAATGGCAATATATTACGGAAAAGCTTCTAAGACCAATGGTAAGTGTTACATTCGTTTGGTTCTACTGAAATCTGTCTGTGGTCTGCTTTGTGTGCAATAAAAATCTTAGAATCAGCTAAATTAAATAGTGAGCAGATTGGTCCCAATACACGCATAAGGCCAGCTTTATATCAGAGCGGCATTTCAGCCCATAGACATCCATCGACAGCCATTTGGCCATTCAGATGCTGCTTATTTGCCCTCTCGTGACCAAATTCAGGGGTAACCCTTTGTGAGTATCGTCCCGGTGTTCCGAATAGCTCATTTCATCAACTTAGCTGACAGTGTGCCTCTCCACAACACTTTGACCTCTAACGTCCGTCCAGCCGTTGGAGGCAGAGGAGTAAAATAGTCCGCATCGCCATTCCACTAAGTCGGTGAGTCATCCGAGGTATCTATCCCACATCTGGTAGAACGCAACGTTGAGCTGTCGACGTACTTACCCTATGAGCCTCAAGCGTCTGTAACGGGCCCAACTTAGTCGTCCTCAAAGTGGTAATAGCTTGTCGCTCTCCAACAAAACGTTGTTTTTATTACCTTTCAGCAAACAACCTCTCGCATTCACTTTTACCTCTTTCAAGTCAGTTAACCTTTGAGTTTCTTCAATCAAAGAGGGAAATAAAAGGGAGAGTCATTAGATCTCCCTGCAACATTCTGAGGGTGTACAACAGAGTGCCTCATCTTCGAAGACAGGGGTGGGCATAAGGCACGTGAAACCATATCACATTGCTGTAAGACATCGCACGACCTCATGCACTCACTGTCTCATCCTCGTCCTCTTCATTTACCGCAAGTAGACGCTTGTCTGGCCTTGAGACTCTAGACAATCGTAGTCAGGATATGTTAAATGACTGGAAAGCGGACTAGTTGCGCTGATGTCTAGAGATAAATCGCTCACCGAATGTGCTACTTTCCTGCTTACGCCTCCTCGAAAGCATCCATTCAATACAATGGACTTTTATCACTCACTCTGTATGCAAAAACACCTTTGTCCGTATTAAAGTGGTGATGGTTATGCCAACTGGCTGCGCGACAGATGAATCTGCTTTTAGTAGTTTCACCCGGTGATCGGTTCAGTGTGACCGAATGTTTGGTTGTCTGGTTCTTCTGACTGATCTCTCTTTTCGATGAGAGACGTTAGAGTTAAATCGGTGCAACGGTTTGGTGGCAATCACTTTGTCAGTGCTATCAGAGTCCAGACTACAAATGATCATGCAAACAACTGCAGGGGTTCGCCGTGTGATTGATTGTTTGAATAGGGCTGTCGTAATAAGGAAAAATACGAATTTTTCGTTTTTGTTGGTGATAAAACTGTTACATGATGCCGGACTATCTGGCTTAAAGTAACTTTTCCTGATGAAAAGTAACTTAAAGACAAAGCTGTACGTGCTTTGGCGAAGTGCTGAGGCAAGTTTAGCACCCGCAGGCTTTCCTCAAAACGAACTTCAAGGGGACCGTTGCCGACGTGCAGAACAGCTGAGGGTAGGATGGTCCACCGGCACGACTTAGACCTTTGAGGGTCGTTGCGCAGACAGAAAGTAAAAGGAGGTCGATAGAACCCACTGAAATTAAGGAAGAGTGTTAATGTGACTAGGGACTAAATTTAAGTGGAAAACGCAGCTACGCTCCTGACTTTTCCTTTTTGACTTAGATGCCGTTCGTTGTGAGAACAACCAAGGTTTTCAAATCTATACAAAGCTACTCAAATTCCTCCTATTCAAACAAAGTGGCAGTCCCTTAAAATAGGGGACGGCATTACTTGGAAGACATCGTCACTCTATAATGAGAAGATAAGCGAAAGGCAATTCATCGCAACCACCGTGAGATTGTCGAATTAATGTAGTTGATGTATGCTGCGAAAAGGACTAATTCGCTTGGTAAATTGCCTAAAAACACTCGACTGAATAGCAGATGCAATGGGAAGCGGAGGTCCACCGATTGGCAGGCCTTCACAGTCGCAAGAAAACATGGCAAATTGATCCTGCGAATCCCACTGCTAATTTAAATGCCAATTTTACTTTGCAACGTCACTTTCTCCCGCTCGGACCCAACTCTTACTTGTCAAAGAGTGGGCGAACAAAAATGTGGCTTGTTAACTTCGTTTAACGATGGGCTAGGTGAGCTACAACTACCTTCCTATACCCACTGGACTGGTGTATAGAGTAATTACTGAGACGATGAAGCTCTTATTCACCCCTTGTGGACACCATGACCTTTCCTTTAATCTTTTGACTATTCCTGATGTAAAATCGCCCAATGCAAAAACCGCAGCTGTCCCCAAACGCCCACACAGTCGCTATTGTGAGGACAGCATGCGTTAACGCACGACCTGAGTAGCCTCGATCGCCCCTCAACAGCCAAGTGCTGACGCATCTCTCATGCAATGTTTACGCAGATATCTTTAACTTGATACGACGTTAGGTAGAGAAGGAAGGAGTTAGTCCTGATGAGTCATCAGATTTCATGTTGTGGTTACCATCTTAAGGTAGATCAGTGTCGTTAAATACCGAGGCGGTGAGAGACCAAAGTGTAAAGGGAGGTTAAAATGTAATCCGCATTGCTAATTAGCGCGAGGTAATGATCGAAGTGTTGCGTTATGTGGAAGGGTTCTATTGGTCCCTGTTATGGAGACATTACTTTTAGCATTACGGTTAGAACATTATTATTTTTCCTCTTTTACAACCTTCCCTTATAAGCTTTTTGTTTTGTCTCTAGCTACAAGTACATGTTTAGCTCTTTGACAAACTTAATTTGGTTTTGCCTTTGACCTATCGATACGATGTACGTACAAGAAATAAAGAGCTTGAAGGGTAATTTATGAAGCCATGACATCAGTGCACATGCTGCTTATTTCCATAGTAGGCTCAACTGGCAAATATACTTGGAGACTTTTCCCTAGCCGTCTCAGCAAACTAGGCTGCTTACTCTCTTAGTCACATCTCCTCTCGCATATCTTGGTGTCCTCTCGATTGGTTTGAGCTAAAGACAACTCATTTGTCGCCTGAATGATACGTCAATCACCCGTGTTGTAGTGAAAGTGGTGCAAGCTTTTCTTCTGTTCCTGCCCCACTCAATGTGTGTGACGTTAAGTGTGACTGAAATTCGAGACGCGCTCTCTTTCCCTTCCATCACTTACACTCATTTTTGCTATTGCAATTTGTGGCTTGCAATATATTTGGCAGATATCATCACCACTCCACTAATTCGCGACATTGACGACAAAAATGGTAGAATTCAAGGCTAGGGAATGTATCATCGGTGTAGAAACACGATTAAATGTTGATGACATGGTTTGGGATCCTCGTCATCACAAAGTGGCTAAGGCTGCAGGGAAAAGTATTCACAAATTTGCTGCATTAGTCATTACACTCACGTGTGACCCAAAATGATATCGAATTGACACGACGCTGATCCACTTTTATTCATTTTACCGGGCGTTGAGTTGCATCCAGCTTATTAACAAAGATGAAGGGAAGGGAAAGGATTAGGACGGCTATTCATGTGCCCTTCTTTTCTTGCTAGACCTCTGACCTTAGACGACGGCCGCTTAAGCAGAAGGGAGGGGGATCCATTAGAGTAGGCCGTCAAAGGTCCATTCAACGTGGCATTAATTAACCCTACAGGAGGGCCTATGAACTGCTGGACGATGGCGGTTGATTAAGGCTACTTTTGTGCTTTAGTTATAATTAAATGTGATCCCAGATCCTATGCCCTAAAAGTGTACACAGCTTAGGTGATTAGTGTTAAAATGTTGTAGTTTTCGGTTTTAACGGTGTCATCGACTCAAACGAGGAGCGTTTCATGCTCAAGCTACTGCAGTTGAGTGATGGATCAGTTGAGGGAGAGAGTGGGTGTTGAGGGTATGCGAAACGTGTTCCGTGCCCTGTGTAGTGGTTTGGTCTATCCTTACGATGGATAGACATTATGAGATGAAGGACAGTCTCTTTCTCGCCCTTGCAACTTAGGTTAGTAGGATCCAGTTTGGTTAGCACCAATTCATGGGTGTTTTGGGTAGGAGTGAGGCCAATCGAAGCATCATTGTGCTACGTGTTGGCGATGAGATTCGGATCCATATTCGGAAAAGGTGGTCTAGCACATTTAGGGTGTTGATGGTAAGGTATCGATCGAGCCATTTCGTTCCTACAAAAAGGAATCTTGGGGTGTGAACTGACCTGTGGGCCTTGATTGTGACATGGAACATGGATCTAACTCTGCCAGGCATTGCCTCTGATCGCTTCGATGGATTAGGCAACGCAATCGCTTATGTATATGATACATCACCCTGTGTGGACGCCCACCTCCAAAGCGGTGGGAGCGAGGCAGTACATTGTGTTATTGAAAAAAGAAAAGGAAGACAAATGATGAGACCGAATTGAGTGAAATCCCATGTCTTTAATGGAATGGCTCAGCTCCCACCTGTCTTTCCCCATGCATGGTCGCATTTGTCTTCCGTGGATAACTATTTCAAATTTGATGGCATAACCGTATGAGTGCTAACCATTAGACTTTTGATTGGCTACAATATGATCATCGAAATCAAAATCGACATGTGATGTCAAATAGTGTCCTACACCCAGCCTGAAACCTTTAAAGATTTGACGCGAGCTGTAAAGCAGATGGAAATGAGTTACAACCAAATCGTTTGGCCGTATTTGCCCCATAAATAAATAAGTAACCTTCCAAATGGACTCGGTGATAACATCACCTGTAGGGCTCCTATTTTTCAACCAAAGACCATTTTCAATGTGCTTTACAATTCCAAAACGAGTTACCGTTAAATTATTTCTAGAAAGAATGCTAACTCTGGACTTCGCGTGTCTATGCCACATCGCTCAACGCACCATCAAGCCTTGCCATCCAGCATGCTAGCTGCAGTCTTGTTATTCAAGTCGCATCCATCGTGGTGCCGAATAAGTTGCCTCATAATCAGCATTATGGAATCAGCCTACTCTCACTTCGTCCTTGCAATCAAATTAATCACGTGCAAATTATGTATATTATTGCAAAAAGTAATTGCAGGTGGATGTTCGGAAGAGTCACCTATTCGCCCAGCCCTCTAAAATCTTCCAGTGGATAACGGATCCATGTGTGAGCTGAGCGATTCGCTTGACAACAAAGTCACCATGGTTTGAAGGAGGATAAGCCTTAAATTGAGGCAAATGCAAACTACAACAAAGCTTAAGTACCTCACTGATAAGGCCTTGTTAGGAGGCCCGTAACTCTACCGCTAGATTTCAATTATTTGCAAGCCACGAATGATAAGTTTTCCTTTTCTCCTAATTGCTTGTGTCGTAGCAACTGGGTTACTGAAGCCTAGTTAGTAGTGGTCCACATTACGCATGCACCTACAGCGAAGAACGCATAAGTGTGTCCAGTTCACTATGCTCTGTACATAAGTTTAAGGAAAGCAAATATTTGCTGCAGCTGGTAGTACATTCTGAACCTGTCTTTCTGGCAAATGACAGAAAGTTATTAACTTTTTGGCGCATTTAATGTTTGGCGTATATCGATTGCCAGTTATTGTGACAGAGATTGCGTTTACCACTAAGCTACACTAAGTGGAGCGTGGTTGAAAGGATGTCGACTCCAAGAGAGAAGTGATGGCAAGTCCACTATCCTGTTTTATCAGACGATGAGGATGGGAGGGGCTTGACGGATGTAAGTGAGCCCCGTGGCCAACTGTGGCTTCTGACAGGCGGCGCACGTGTATGTGTTTCCATCGCGAAGCTCTCCTCTCCGTGTATCGTGCCACACTCTCCACCAGCGTAATTAGTCTGTCGATGGCCAAGTGACCACCTCTGTTTAATTCGATGGCTTCAATATCGAGATCGTTCACGCTGCGACCAGCAGAAGAGACACCACACAAATGTAGTTAGTCTACACTATGAATGCCACTCTTAAAGAATCATGCGCTTCTGGATGTCGTTGAGTGCCGAACATGAAGCATTTTAGTTTGGAAGTATTCGCCTTCAATTTCGTCAGTCAAGCAGTTGCAGGCTCTCATGCGTCCGACTATGCAAGCCCCATCGACCAGTGAGATGAGGGTGTTAGGTCACTCACATTTGCATAATCTATCTTCATGACTGAAATGAGCTCAACAGATCATGTGTTCTCTTCACCATGGTTAGAAAGCGACAACTGGATGCTTACGGACAGGCAGCTAATAACGAGGGAGAGAAAGGTCGTTTTAAAACATGATTGTTCGTTAAAACAGTTCCGTAGTCTACTTTGTTAGCGGTGAAAGAGAAAGGCTTGGAATCTTAAAGTTGTGCGCAGATGAATCCACACGCCGGTATAGGTCAGAGTGATGTTGGAGTTGGTGCCGCGGCCCAAAGGCAACACTTAGCACTCATTTGGTCATTCACACCCTGCTTGTCAACCCTCTTAGACCGACATCATATGTGGCTGCTTGTGAGTGCCCTCCCATCTTTTGACTAGCCCTTTCCATTGACCTATGTGGCACTGTGAATCTCCAGGCTTTGGAATGAGAGGGCTTGGCATCACAGCCCACACCGCCATCTTACTAAGGCGGTGAGGCAGCCGTGGTATCCCTTCTATAGCTAATATTAGATAGCATAGTCGACCTGTTGACGTTCTTACCTCATGAGGATTAAGCGTTTGTAACAGAATCGAACTAGGCGTCGTCCTAGTGACAATATTTTGTTGCTTTCTAACTATAAGTTTTTGTAGTAAATGCCAGCAAGCAAACTGCCACATTCACATTTGCCTCTGTCAATTCAGTTAACCTCGAAGCTTCTACAATTGAGGTGGACAATTGATGCCACACTTTGCCATGAATTCTTTTGAGGGTCATTTGATAAAGCGATGGATCTTTCTGCAATATTTCGAAGGTGTTCACAAGAGCACCGTCTTTTCGAAAATAGGCGCGGCTAGTCAAGCACTCGGAGGCATGTCGTAAGTAGCTCCAATCGTCCCTCGATCACTAAGTGCTGACGCGTCCCCACGCGATGCCTAGGCGGATTTTATGCCTTCTAAATGATATGATTTTCGCTAGAGAGGGTTGGAGTTAGTCCTGATGAGCCACCAAATTTCATGGTGGAGTTTTTGTCCTAAAGTAAATCGGTGTTGTCAAATGCCGTGGCGGCGAGTGATGAATGTGTAAAGGGAATTTCAAATTTGCTCTGCGTTGCTGTTAAATGTGCGGTGCCTTGCCGGAAACGATCGAAGTGGAACCTTCACGTGGAAGGGTCCTATCGGTTCCATTTTCTGAGGAGATTGTTTTCATCTTTGGAGCAGAAAATTTTTCTCACCTCGATCTTAAGGCTTTGCTTCCAAGCTCCTCGCTTTTTACAAATAAGCATCTCCTTTTTTGATAGCCTGGATTCGGTCGTTACATTTAACGTCTAAGACGAAGTATCGCAACAAATTGACAGCTTAAAAGTCAAATCATTGAACCTGAAAACTAGTGCATAAGCTATTCATTTATGCATTACCTGTAATCAAAGGATCCTTGGCCCAAATTTCGATCGACCTTGCTTTTGTCCTCATCGCAAGGCCTTTGGCGTTCTTTGATCCCATCTTTTGCTTCTAAGCTTTTCGTTTTGTCTACAATTACAAATACATGTTCAACTTTTGGATTAACTGAAGTTGGTTTCTACATTTGGTCTTTAAAAGGACGTACTTACGAGAGCTGGAGAGATTGGGAGACAATTTATGGAGCCGAAAAATCAGTTTAAATATGATTGGCTACTTTTCCTTGATGTCTTAGCAAATCGGGATGCTAAACCTCTCGATTGCCTATTCTCTTGTGCACCTTGGTGTTTTTCGGTTAATTTACGCCGAAGACACCTCATTTTTTGCCCGGATGATACGCAGAGCACCAGTATTGCAGTGAGAGTGATGTAAGCATTTGTTCGGGTCCTGCTCAACCAAATCAGTGCAACGTCGAATGCCAATGGGATTCAAAATGCACTCTCTTTTTCCCCATCTTTGCATTCATTTTTACTAACCCACTTAGTGAATTGCGATGCATTCAACAAATAATATCTCCACTGCACTGTTTCACGACACTAAAGACGTCTTTGGTATGATAGAGAGATAAAATGCATTATCACAGTAGGGATTGCGTTAGAGTTTACAGGCATGGCCTAGACAACTCGTCGCACATCCAGCGCACACAGGCAGCCATCACGAAGTGGTTTGTGCTAAAAGTAAAAGCGTTCACGAATAATCGCGCAGGTCATTAACATTCTCACAATCGTTTAAATAAGCGGCTGAAATGATACGTCGTTTTTCTTCCTTATCATTTGACCAGGGCTTGAGTTTTGTCCAGCTTGATGACAGTGATGAGGGGAGGGAATGGGGGTGTGTCGGCCATCGGTTGTGCCCTTCACTCCTCCTAAGATTGCCGACTTGAAGTAAAGGGAGGGCGATCAGTTAGTGTTGGCTATCGAATGCCAATACAATGTGGTCTTAATTAACTTTCCAGAAGCGACTATGCAATGCTGCATGAAGGTAATTGATTGAGGTTACAGCTACACTCCAATTACCTTGAGAGCGTTTACCTCGTAGGCGATTTGGGCTAACACTAGAGTTGAAATGTTGTGGTTTTAGGTTTTAGCAATGTCATCAACTCAAACGAGAAGCGCTTCATGCTTGAGCTACTGCGGTCGAATAAAGGATCAGGTTAGAGAGGAGGCGGGTGTTGAGGGCATGAGAAACGTGATCCATGTTCCGTGTAGGGGTTCGCTCCACTCTTCCGATGGATAGACATTATGGGACGAAGGGCTGTAGTGTTTGTTCTCTTGGCAGAACCTCATTGCTTTCTCTCTCTCCCTCAAATTCATTTGCTAGAACCCGGTTCAGCTGACACCAATCCATGAATGTTTTAGGTAGAAGTGAGATCAAACAAAGCAGTATCGAGCAGCGTTTTGACAATGAGAGTCGTGTCCAAATGCAGGAAAGGTGATTTAGTGCGTTTCAGACGTTAATTGTAAGGTATTGATCAAGCCATTTCGTCCATGCAAAAAGGGGTTTCGGGAAGTGGATCGACCTATGGGCTTTAAAAGTGACATGAAAAGTTGATTTTACTCTGATATACATCAATCCGGACCGCTTCCATGGGTCGAGCGTCGTCATCACTTATGCATGTGATACACCGACCTGCGTGGACTCTCACCTGTAAAATGGTAGAAGTGAGGCAACAAATTGTGCTGTTACGAGAGAAAGAAGTAGAGGAATACAAGTGATGATGCTGAGTTGAATAGGTCCCTATACCTGCATGATCACATTTGCCTTCTGTAAAGGTGCCAACCATTAGACCTTTAATTGGCGACAATCTGGCAACCGAAATCAAGGTCTGCGTGTAATGTCGAGTTGTGCCCTACTCTGAGTTGTAAAGCAGTTGGAGTGAGTTACAGCCGAATTGTTTGACTATTATCGCACCAAAACAACTAACTAGCTATTCGCATTTCAGAGACTTCCAACCCCATCCATAGACCCCCACCAGAACATCTCTTTGAGACAATTCTGTTTATTTGTTTTTGAAAATCTACGTTATGCACAATTGCTGTCATCAAAACGCCAACATCACAGTCATTAGATGAAAGACAAACGAGGTCAGTCCGCAGACACTTCATGGAGAAGGCGAATGATTCGCATGGTCAGATCTACATATTTTCTCATGTTCTCGTCTTCGACATTCTGCTTTGGGCTCGATTTAGCAGCAAGCTGATTTTCGAGCACCTTTGCCAGTGCCCTAATTTGCTGCTTCAGTTGGGACAGCATTTCGCCACCTTCTCCTGAAGGGGCCTGCTCCAACGCTACTATTGTCTTTTGGGGCTCTCGTTGAGGTTGGGAGCTCTGAGTAGTTCCATGACAATCACTGAAACCACTGTCCCACGAGTCCGTTGATGGAGCACTTTCGTCTATTTTACGAACCATCGGCTGTACTGTGCATGCTTCATTACCAGAAATTTTTCCACCGGCCAACTTTGTTTTGTAGCGGCGGTTCTGGAACCATATCTTCACCTAAAAGAAAAGTCAAAAATATGGCTAGTTTATACGGCTAAATTGTTGATAACTAATCACTGCACAATAATTTCTTTCCATCAAAAAAATCATTTAACAACTTAATGCCTGACCAACCTGAGTCCCTGTCAAATTGATTCGGCGTGCTAGCTCTTCGCGTTCATCTGCATTGAGGTATTTTTTCTGGTTATAGCATTTGACCATCTCACGAATTTGATACGAGGTAAAGAGAACCCTGCGCCTGCCTTGTCTCTGTGCCTCAGATAATGCCTGGCTTACCCGGGGCTGTTCCGCAATTGGCAGTGTAAATGGGTTCGAATCAGGAGTAGACATGCTGGAAGCAGGCTGCTGGAGGAGAAGATAATTTGGCACTGATAAAACGCTTTCCAGAAGTTGTTGATACCCACTTGGCGTTGGAAATGGTTGCTGCATCTGTTGACGTAAGCTCGATGACGTGTCAAATAGGAGAGGGTTCGGCGTTGGTAAGGTCGTCAGCGTAGCATCAGTTTTAGGTCGCTCTGAGCTTTCACCTTTCTTTGTAGGCAAAGACAAGTCGATGCAGGATGGCTGTTGTAGTACAGGCTTTGGAGTGCTAGACGGTTGAGGACTGCGTAGTGGAAATACAGGCGCTGACTCTAATGCAACCGATTCACTGGAGGTAGCCTCATCAATTTTTCGCCGTTTCGGTGGCGAAAGACTCAGTTGGTTTTGCCCGTCTTCATCGTTGTTCCGTGGCAAATGCATAAAGGGAGAATTAGGTAGTTGAAATACAGGCGATTTAGCCAGAGCAGACACCGTCTCTATCACCCTTTGTGAGGCAGGTGTTGCTTGTTGTGCTTGCTGTTGTACGGTAGATAACAAAGACGATAAGGCGGATTGTTGAGTATCCGAGTTTGTCTCTCCCTCAATTACAACAGGGCAACCCGAACTTGGTGCATCTGCAAAAAAAACGAACGAAATAAAAACACGTGCCTCTGCATGTGAGTAGATTTTATCTCCACATTTGTTAGGGTCAAGGGCTTATTCATGTTGAGTGTGCTATTCTGAGTATGCAATTGGTCCTGTTCGATTTCAAACCTCCTGGCTCGACTGGAGCAAATACGTGGTTTTTGGGACGGCAAGTGAGTTTACCTTTAACTCAACTGGACGGAAAATGGTAATAAAAGTGCAAAAGCTATAGATAGAAAGGTATGCAAACAAGGGCGAACATAGAGAGCGGTAAAATAATTAGGTAGACAATGCCATTTGCTTGTAGCGCTGCAAGAATTTGGAGTTGTTCGGGATCTATGAGGTCCAAAAAACTTCTCACTGTAAAGTTGGACATGATGTACTTGCGATCACACAGTTCTGCGCTGTTTCTTTGACTGAATTACTAACCGTATTTATAGACAATGAGAGCCAATAAAGTCTCAAATTACGGGTCAGACCAATAGGATTCGTGAGTCTTTGACCATGTCGATTGTTTTGAAGGAGGAGGAGGAGGGTCGCGTGATTTTTTTAAATTTTGGTCTCAAAGGCTCTGTATTTTGGCGCCCGATTTGCCTTTACTTTGGGTTTTTTTACTTTCGCCTCATTAACTGACCATAATTTGCGTCTGTTCTGTCGTCCTAAAGAATGCTCCTTGAAGCCAAAACGAATGAAGGTTGATGGGTGGATCATCAGCGACTGTGCACATTATTGAACAGGCTGTAAAGATGTAAATTAGTCAAGTAACTATCCGAGTGGGTAAAATGCATTTTGTTAAAATGTGAATTTAAATCGAAACGGCCTTTCACAATACTGGAGTTAAGTAGGTCCCTCTATAAAGTCTCTGTTGCTGAAGCGCTGAAATCTTTCTGGACGTTGAAGCTAGGTAAGAAAGATTCAATAAATCTGTTTTTAGCAATGCAAATGCTTTAGTGGAACCTATTCTAGACAATACGTGAAGGTGTAATTCCTTGACAATGTGGGTAGGTAACTTTGCATCTATACACGTTCCTTGCAAAGGTAGGAAAGGAAAAAAGGGTATTTAAAAAATTTTCTCGCTACAGAAATAACAAAAATTTTGTAAACTATACTGGAATAGAAATTTACATGATTAAAATGGATGGCTAGAAAGTGCTGGAGGAGAATTACCTTTTTGAGGAGTTTGCAAAACACTCAGGGCAGAACATAGACCATAGATTTCAGTGTAAAAGGTTAAATTGCACCTAAACTTAAAGCATTTTAATCAAATTAGGGCATACGTATTTTTTATTTGCTAAATTTTTGAATGAAAATTTGGTTCTTTCTCACCGGGTCCAATTTTGGTACCTGGATGAAAAAATTGACAGGAATATTCGAAATAGAGCAGCGATTTTCTCACTCAACCATTCATTATAGGTATCAAGTTCTGCTATGAGTAAAAATGCTATTTTAATGACAGATTTTGAACGGAAAAACGAAAGATAATCTGAAAGAGACTAAAAGTGGTCGAATTGTAGGTAGCCTTAATTTGGGATTATACAATCGCCCCGACATAAACAGAGGCAAACGCAGCACTCTGAATGGCTTCTTCACTGATTAAAATCCTTCCAACTCAGAGTGAGTTTAAATATATCATGGGATCAATTTAGAGTAGCCCCCCGATTAAACTCAAGGCCATGATGGTGTTTGATGGTGAGTTTCTGGGGTAGGAGGATCTTCTTTATTTAATGAGGTAACTGGATGCTCGTTTCTCCGTCCAAAGCCTAAAAACGCTGCTAGGTTATTTGGGAACTCGTTGAAGGTGATCCCTGTAATAATGGCGTCCTTAGGCTAAAAGTAACGCCATCTTGGAGATCGGGTTAAAATAATTGTCATCCTGGCGGTTGGATGTGTCCAGGGATGAAGTTATTTCTACTTGGCCGCAATTTATGGTCATTAATGCAGTTTTCCGAGTTTCGTTTTCCCAATCTTTTATTTGTATGCTTTTCTAATTCATTCAATAGCTACTCCTCATCGCAAATGCGTCTAAATTCTACCACTCGGTTCCACCTAGAGCCGCTTATTTGCAGTAATGTTGGAATCAGTCGCCGAAAATACCTTTTAAAAGATCGACTTCATTACCTAGCCGTGAGTTTAATGGGTGACGATTTACATTGCGTTTTATATCTTTTTTTTACAAAACTTGGCACCTTCTGGCTAAACGTGCCTTATCGGCTCTATTTTGACCTGTGAAGGCCCTATAGAACTGCGACCCCAACTGTGGCACCTCAAACCCTCTCTTTCTAGCTGTGGTATCTGCTATGGATGAAGTAATGGAGTGCCACAACATGACCCACCCAACGAGCAGCTCTAGTCTAATCATAACTGGTGGACTTCTGGTTCCAGTTCGAGGGGGCGGGAATCAACACTTACATCAACCTTCCTAGGTGGTAACCCTGACACCCTACCAGGCGCTGAAACCATCCCCAAGCCCTAGATGCATTCCAATAACAGCTCTCCTAGTGCCTTTCAGCTGAAGGGTTTGCAATCATCGAAATCTCCTTGGTGTATTGGTTTTGCTGATTGATTTTAGGCAGACAGACTAAAAGGGATTTCATGTCCGAGTCGCCACTCCTCCCTAAGGATGGGTCTGCTGGCCGCCGAAATGTATTTATCTATACCCACCTGCCGACATTCGAGTTCCCCTTCTGTTGGAGTTTGGATCAAGCAGACGAAGTCAGCATCTTTACTCCTAACTAATAAGACGTGGATAAGTTTAGGTGGAACCTTCGTGGATGCATGGAAGGACTGTTAGTCATCACCGGGAATCGTCGATGTCAATGACCGGATTTATGCAAATTAGTTTGTGGAAATGGCAATAGTGCTAGATGATGCTTAAAGCTCCTGATTAAAAATAGATTTTGAAACAGAGTGTGCAAATTTGTCCTACTCTTTTTTCACAGGTCTTATCATCGACGCCTTTGGCGACCTGCGAGACCAGTTAGAGCATGTGCGGGAGGACTTGAGATCCAAGTGCTTTATCTCTGGCATCGGAAAGGAGTACGTTGATGCCACAACGCATGGTCTTGATGAATATGTGGAACGCGAACGCAGCCTTGCTAACTACGTACAGGTTTATTTAACTCTATGAACAGACAAATCGAGGCTAAGCTGATCCCACTGAATGCGGGGTCTCCAAAACGCAAAGGTCGAACCGTCTTTTTAGTTTAATCCGTCTAAGCTCCATGTTATCGTGACTAATAATCAGTTAGCCCACGTTTTGAACGGAGGGACCCTCAGTCTGATTGTCACCGAGATCATGGAAGGGGAGGGAAGGGGAAGTGGAGTAGGCCTTGGCAGCGATCGTTATGTTCTCCGATGTACTATTTGCCTCGTACTCCTATCATTCGATGTGTGTTTGATTCTATGCTAATCAGATGGGTTTTAAATTGATGTGTTCCATTTACGATCACCCAGTTAATCCTCTCACTCTTTGAGGTCATGCAACACAATGAGGGATGCGCTTTGTACTCTGTCCACCAAGTTATGCAAATACATCCGCTTTTTGTAGGTACTTCCTGATGCCTATAATCAACAAACCCGACACCGAATTCACCGGCCAGGTATGTTTACACATACAATGTTGTTGCTTTTGTGTACGCTTTTCATCGCGCCAGAGATGTTGCATTTGATGCTGCGATCCGCATGACCTCTGGCCGCTGTGAATTGAACTCGGAGGTGTCCGATTCTGCGTGTTACAGGATGGCGAAGCCGCAGACAGACCTGATTTAGAGCGTCGGATTATGCAAAAGCCTCAGACTGGATAGTTTGATAACTGGCTGTGAAAGTCATCATCATTGTTTAGGCCTCGAGTTTCGTCATAGATTATCGCTCAGTGCTGTCGGTGACTTTGCAGGCTTAATTCGTGGACACTGCTGTGCTGGCATGACTTCATCCCTCATAAGTCAGACCCATTTCCAAAGATTAAGCATGTCAACGTCGATAAGAGTAGTTATTTTGACACGACTGACGATCTCTGGAGGTTTTCGCGTTCTTTGGGAGTCTTACGTGTGAGAGCTCTATCAGCAACCATGCCTGGACTTCTTCCCCACCGGAAGTTGTTTCCGCATGCAGTACAAAGAGGAGCTGCAAGTGAAGTAGCAGGGATGTCTTCACTCCCAGAATTTCAGACGCCACCTTTCGAAACAGCTCTCTTTTATTTCATTCACGTTTGCCTTCTTACGTTGAAAACTGGTGTAAAGAGCAGTAATTTAACGCCTTGTGTTTTTACGAGTTGGCTCCTCGCCATTCTCCTTTCCTTTACTTCATTTTTCGTTGTTCGTCTATGTTACGTCTCTCATTTAAGAAGACACACTCATTACTTAATCATGCTGGAATTTTCCTCTTTTTATTGGGATGCGTCTAGGGCTAGGGGTTGGTTTCTGCGCCTGGTAGGGTGTCAGGGATACCACCTAGGAAGGTTGATGTAAGTGTTGATTCCCGCCCCCTCGAAGTGGAACCAGAAGTCTACAAGTTATGATTAGACTGGAGCTACTCGTTGGGTGGATCATGTTGTGGCACCCCATCACTTCATCCATAGCAGATACCACAGCTAGAAAGAGAGGGTTTGAGGTGCCACAGTTAGGGTCGCAGTTCTATAGGGCCTTCACAGGTCAAAATAGAGCCGATAAGGCACGTTTAGCCAGAAGGTGCCAAGTTTTGTAAAAAAAGGATATAAAACGCAATGTAAATCGACACCCATTAAACTCACGGCTTGATAATGAAATCAATCTTTTAAAAGGTATTTTCGGCGACTGATTCCAACATTACTGCAAATAAGCGGCTCTAGGTGTAACCAAGTAGTAGAATTTAGACGCATTTGCGATGAGAAGTAGCTATTGAATGAATTAGAAAAGCATACAAATAAAAGATTGGGAAAACGAAACTCGGAAAACTGCATTAATGACCATAAATTGCGGCCAAGTAGAAATAACTTCATCCCTGGACACATCCAACCGCCAGGATGACAATTATTTTAACCCGATCTCCAAGATGGCGTTACTTTTAGCCTAAGGACGCCATTATTACAGGGATCACCTTCAACGAGTTCCCAAATAACCTAGCAGCGTTTTTAGGCTTTGGACGGAGAAACGAGCATCCAGTTACCTCATTAAATAAAGAAGATCCTCCTACCCCAGAAACTCACCATCAAACACCATCATGGCCTTGAGTTTAATCGGGGGGCTACTCTAAATTGATCCCATGATATATTTAAACTCACTCTGAGTTGGAAGGATTTTAATCAGTGAAGAAGCCATTCAGAGTGCTGCGTTTGCCTCTGTTTATGTCGGGGCGATTGTATAATCCCAAATTAAGGCTACCTACAATTCGACCACTTTTAGTCTCTTTCAGATTATCTTTCGTTTTTCCGTTCAAAATCTGTCATTAAAATAGCATTTTTACTCATAGCAGAACTTGATACCTATAATGAATGGTTGAGTGAGAAAATCGCTGCTCTATTTCGAATATTCCTGTCAATTTTTTCATCCAGGTACCAAAATTGGACCCGGTGAGAAAGAACCAAATTTTCATTCAAAAATTTAGCAAATAAAAAATACGTATGCCCTAATTTGATTAAAATGCTTTAAGTTTAGGTGCAATTTAACCTTTTACACTGAAATCTATGGTCTATGTTCTGCCCTGAGTGTTTTGCAAACTCCTCAAAAAGGTAATTCTCCTCCAGCACTTTCTAGCCATCCATTTTAATCATGTAAATTTCTATTCCAGTATAGTTTACAAAATTTTTGTTATTTCTGTAGCGAGAAAATTTTTTAAATACCCTTTTTTCCTTTCCTACCTTTGCAAGGAACGTGTATAGATGCAAAGTTACCTACCCACATTGTCAAGGAATTACACCTTCACGTATTGTCTAGAATAGGTTCCACTAAAGCATTTGCATTGCTAAAAACAGATTTATTGAATCTTTCTTACCTAGCTTCAACGTCCAGAAAGATTTCAGCGCTTCAGCAACAGAGACTTTATAGAGGGACCTACTTAACTCCAGTATTGTGAAAGGCCGTTTCGATTTAAATTCACATTTTAACAAAATGCATTTTACCCACTCGGATAGTTACTTGACTAATTTACATCTTTACAGCCTGTTCAATAATGTGCACAGTCGCTGATGATCCACCCATCAACCTTCATTCGTTTTGGCTTCAAGGAGCATTCTTTAGGACGACAGAACAGACGCAAATTATGGTCAGTTAATGAGGCGAAAGTAAAAAAACCCAAAGTAAAGGCAAATCGGGCGCCAAAATACAGAGCCTTTGAGACCAAAATTTAAAAAAATCACGCGACCCTCCTCCTCCTCCTTCAAAACAATCGACATGGTCAAAGACTCACGAATCCTATTGGTCTGACCCGTAATTTGAGACTTTATTGGCTCTCATTGTCTATAAATACGGTTAGTAATTCAGTCAAAGAAACAGCGCAGAACTGTGTGATCGCAAGTACATCATGTCCAACTTTACAGTGAGAAGTTTTTTGGACCTCATAGATCCCGAACAACTCCAAATTCTTGCAGCGCTACAAGCAAATGGCATTGTCTACCTAATTATTTTACCGCTCTCTATGTTCGCCCTTGTTTGCATACCTTTCTATCTATAGCTTTTGCACTTTTATTACCATTTTCCGTCCAGTTGAGTTAAAGGTAAACTCACTTGCCGTCCCAAAAACCACGTATTTGCTCCAGTCGAGCCAGGAGGTTTGAAATCGAACAGGACCAATTGCATACTCAGAATAGCACACTCAACATGAATAAGCCCTTGACCCTAACAAATGTGGAGATAAAATCTACTCACATGCAGAGGCACGTGTTTTTATTTCGTTCGTTTTTTTTGCAGATGCACCAAGTTCGGGTTGCCCTGTTGTAATTGAGGGAGAGACAAACTCGGATACTCAACAATCCGCCTTATCGTCTTTGTTATCTACCGTACAACAGCAAGCACAACAAGCAACACCTGCCTCACAAAGGGTGATAGAGACGGTGTCTGCTCTGGCTAAATCGCCTGTATTTCAACTACCTAATTCTCCCTTTATGCATTTGCCACGGAACAACGATGAAGACGGGCAAAACCAACTGAGTCTTTCGCCACCGAAACGGCGAAAAATTGATGAGGCTACCTCCAGTGAATCGGTTGCATTAGAGTCAGCGCCTGTATTTCCACTACGCAGTCCTCAACCGTCTAGCACTCCAAAGCCTGTACTACAACAGCCATCCTGCATCGACTTGTCTTTGCCTACAAAGAAAGGTGAAAGCTCAGAGCGACCTAAAACTGATGCTACGCTGACGACCTTACCAACGCCGAACCCTCTCCTATTTGACACGTCATCGAGCTTACGTCAACAGATGCAGCAACCATTTCCAACGCCAAGTGGGTATCAACAACTTCTGGAAAGCGTTTTATCAGTGCCAAATTATCTTCTCCTCCAGCAGCCTGCTTCCAGCATGTCTACTCCTGATTCGAACCCATTTACACTGCCAATTGCGGAACAGCCCCGGGTAAGCCAGGCATTATCTGAGGCACAGAGACAAGGCAGGCGCAGGGTTCTCTTTACCTCGTATCAAATTCGTGAGATGGTCAAATGCTATAACCAGAAAAAATACCTCAATGCAGATGAACGCGAAGAGCTAGCACGCCGAATCAATTTGACAGGGACTCAGGTTGGTCAGGCATTAAGTTGTTAAATGATTTTTTTGATGGAAAGAAATTATTGTGCAGTGATTAGTTATCAACAATTTAGCCGTATAAACTAGCCATATTTTTGACTTTTCTTTTAGGTGAAGATATGGTTCCAGAACCGCCGCTACAAAACAAAGTTGGCCGGTGGAAAAATTTCTGGTAATGAAGCATGCACAGTACAGCCGATGGTTCGTAAAATAGACGAAAGTGCTCCATCAACGGACTCGTGGGACAGTGGTTTCAGTGATTGTCATGGAACTACTCAGAGCTCCCAACCTCAACGAGAGCCCCAAAAGACAATAGTAGCGTTGGAGCAGGCCCCTTCAGGAGAAGGTGGCGAAATGCTGTCCCAACTGAAGCAGCAAATTAGGGCACTGGCAAAGGTGCTCGAAAATCAGCTTGCTGCTAAATCGAGCCCAAAGCAGAATGTCGAAGACGAGAACATGAGAAAATATGTAGATCTGACCATGCGAATCATTCGCCTTCTCCATGAAGTGTCTGCGGACTGACCTCGTTTGTCTTTCATCTAATGACTGTGATGTTGGCGTTTTGATGACAGCAATTGTGCATAACGTAGACTTTCAAAAAACAAATAAACAGAATTGTCTTAAAGAGATGTTTTCGTGAGAGTCTATGGATAGGGTTGGAAGTCTCTGAAATGAATTGTTTTGGAGGCACACCAAGTCAAGCGTTCATATTCCATGCGAAAATAACCTAGCAATAGCTTCTTGCCGAGCTGTGGAGCATATTTGAAATCGCTTGTGATTGGGTGATAGGCGCCTGCATCAGATGGCGCCATCAATTCAATGCGAATAGCTAGTTAGTTGTTTTGGTGCGATAATAGTCAAACAAATCGGCTGTAACTCATTCCAACTGCAATACAGCTCAGAGTAGAACTGAAAAGGTTCCAGATCGGGTGTAGGACACAACTCAACATTACACGCAGACCTTGATTTCGGTTGCCAGATTGTCGCCAATTAAAGGTCTAGTGGTCGGCACGTTTACAGAAGGCAAATGTGATCATGCAGGTATAGGGACCCATTCAACTCAGCATCATCACTTGTATTCCTCTACTTCTTTCTCTCGTAACAGAACGATTTGTTGCCTTACTTCTACCGTTTTATGGGTGAGGGTCCACACAGGTCGATGTATCACATACAGAAGCGATGACGACTCTCAACCCATGGAAGCGATTTGGATTAATGTTTACCAGAGTTAGGTCAACTTTTTATGTCACTTTTAAAGCCCATAGGTCGATCCACTTCCCGAAATCCCCTTTTGCATGGACGAAATGACTTGATCAGTACCTTACAATCAACGTCTGAAACGCACTAAATCACCTTTCCTGCATTTGGACACGACTCTCATTGCCAAAACGCTGCTCGATACTGCTTTGTTTGACTTCACTTCTACCTAAAACATTCATGGATTAGTGTCAGCCGAACCGGGTTCTAGCAAATGAATTTGAGGGAGAGAGAGAAAGCAATGAGGTTCTGCCAAGAGAACAAACACTACAGCCCTTCGTCCCATAATGTCTATCCATCGGAAGAGTAGAGCGAACCCCTACACGGAACATGGATCACGTTTCTCATGCCCTCAACACCCGCCTACTCTCTAAACTGATCCATCATTCGACCGCAGTAGCTTGAGCATGAAGCGCTTCTCGTTTGAGTTGATGACACCGCTAAAACCTAAAACTACAACATTTCAACTCTAGTGTTAGCCCAAATCGCCTACGAGGTAAACGCTTTCAAGGTAACTGGAGTGTAGCAGTAACCCCAATCAATCACCATCATGCAGCATTGCATACTCGCTTCTGGAAATTTAATTAAGACCACGTTGAATAGGAATCCGACAGCCAACTCTAACGGATCGCCCTCCCTTTACTTCAGGTCGGCGATCTTAGGAGGAGTGAAGGGCACAACCGATGGCCGACACACACACACCCATTCTCTCCTTTCATCACTGTAATCAAGCTGGACGAAACTCAAGCCCTGGTCAAATGATAAGGAAGAAAAACGACGTATCATTTCAGCCGCTTATTTAAACGATTGTGAGAATGTTAATGACCTGCGCGATTATTCGTGAACGCTTTTACTTTTAGCACAAACCACTTCGTGATGGCTGACTGTGTGCGCCGGATGTGCGACGAGGTCTCTAGGCCATGCCTGTAAACTTGAACGCAATCCCTACTGTAATAATGCATTTTTATCTCTCTATCATACCATAGACGTCTTTAGTGTCGTGAAACAGTGCAGTGGAGATATTATTTGTTGAATGCATCGCAAGTCACTAACTGGGTTAGTAAAAATGAATGCAAAGATGGGGAAAAAGAGAGTGCATTTTGAATCCCATTGGCATTCGACGTTGCACTGATTTGGTTGAGCAGGACCCGAATAAATGCTTGCATCACTCTCACTGCAATACTGGTGCTCGGCGTATCATCCGGGTGAAAACTGAGGTGTCTTCGGCGTAAATTAACCGAAAAAACACCAAGGTACCCATGAGAATAGGCAATCGAGGTTTAGCATCCCGGTTAGCTAAGACATCAAAGGAAAAGTAGCCAATCATATTTAAACTGATTTTTCGGCTCCATAAATTGTTTCCCAATCTCTCCAGCTCTCGTAAGTACGTCCTTTTAAAGGCCAAAAGTGAAACCAACTTGAGTTAATCCGAAAGTTGAACATGTATTTGTAACTGTAGACAAAACAAAAAGCTTGGAAGCAAAAGATGGGAACGCCAAAGGCCTTGCAATGAGGACAAAAGCAAGGTCGGTCGAAATTTGGGCCAAGGATCCCTTGATTACAGGTAATGCATAAATGAGTAGCTTATGCACTGGTTTTAAGGTTCCATGATTTGACTTTTAAGCTGTCAATTTGTTGCAGATACTTCGTCTTAGACGTTAAATGTAACGACCGAAACCAGACTATCAAAAAAGGAGATGCTTATTTGTAAAAAGCGAGGAGCTTGGAAGCAAAGCCTTAAGATCGAGGTGAGAAAAATTTTCTGCTCCAAAGATGAAAACAGTCTCCTCATAAAATGGAACTGATAGGACCCTTCCACGTGAAGGTTCCACTTCGATCGTTTGCGGCAAGGCACCGCACATTTAACAGCAACGCAGAGCAAATTTGAAATTCCCTTTACACATTCATCACTCGCCACCACGGTATTGCACAACACAGATTTACTTTAGGACAAATACCCCACCATGAAGTGCGGTGGCTCATCAGGATTAACTCGAACCCTCTCTGGCGAAAATCATATCATTTAGAAGGTATAAAATCCGCCTAAGCATCGCGTGGGGGACGCGCCAGCACTTAGTGATCGAGGGACGATTGAAACTACTCAGGTCATGCAGTAACTATGCTGTCCTCACAATAGCAAAAGTTTTGCGGCCCGCTATAGATACTCTGTAAGCATCCGGGGACATCTGCGATGTATACTGAAGGGGTATACATCAGGAGTCATCTAAATATCAGGAAGGAGGTCATGGAATCCACGAGGAGTAGAACTGAGAGGTCCAACACCTCGATAGTTACTCCGTGCATAAGTCTATTGAAAAGAGCTGAATCCGAGGGAGGGAAAGAGGCATATCAAATTAAAATAGGCAATTAAATGGACAATGAGATTCGAATGGGAATTTCGCCATTTCGTGTGCGACTGCGGTGATGTGCCTTTCTCTTACCTTGCCGTCATCGCATAACGGAACCTCTACAACACCACTTTCCTCTGTAGCCAAAGGAAACATTTGTACTTTTATGAAAATTGCCCTTTTTAAAAGGAGGAGTCCAGTGGCTCAGAGTGCATTTAATCAAACCGTGTTTGTCTCATAGCAAATGGCAGCATCGGTTCTATTAAAATTCCTTCTTTTAGTTTCTTCGATTCTATCGCTCCGTCGGCGGAATGACAGCCGAGTCGTGCCAGTAGACCCTCTCATCCTCAGCTGCTCTGCATGTCCCTTGGCTGCTACACTTACCTCAACGCTTTGATAAAGCACGAACGGCTTTGGCTTTAATGTATCTGCCATCACGAGAAAGTCATTCTAGGCAGACAGTCGGGTGTAAGCCAGGTTTCACACTTACGGGACCGGTATTATGTAACAGTTTTATCACCCGAGGAGAACAACTGAATGCCTGTGTTCTCTGTTTTCCAACGGCTTAATTTGAACGATCTACCACAGGGCGAACCCTTGCAATTGTTTGCATAGGCACTTGCAATTCGGCCTCCGATAGCACTGGTAAGGTAGTTTCCACCCATTGTTGCATCTATTTGACTCCAACGACTCTCACCAAAAACGATACGAATCAGAGGCTTCAAAAGACCAAATATTCGGTCACACCAAGCCAATCACTAAGTGCATCTTGATAATAGCAGATTCACCTCTCGCCTAGCAAGTTGACAAAACTTTTACCATTTCAGCATAACCCGAGTTGTGTTTTCATAAAACAAATGGAGTTATAAAGGTCCAATGCATTGAATAGACACTTTTTAGGCGGTATAAGCTAGAAAGACTCACTTTTGCTGGCTGATCACCTCTAAATATTAGCAAAATCTAGTGCGCTTCCATTTGCTTCCCATCGGAGTCATTTGAGCTACCCTAAATACGATTGTCTAGAGTTTAGTCCGGACAGCTAACTGCTTGCAGTTGAGGAAGAGGACAAGGATGCGGCAGTGAGTGCGAGATCGTGCCATCTCTTACAGCAATACAACATGCCTCTAAGTGCTTGACTAGCCACACCTATTTTCGAAGAGCCGGTGCTCTCGCGAACACCTTCGAAATGTTGCAGGAAGATCCATTGCGCCATCAAATGACCCTTAAAAGGAAAACATGGCAAAGTGTGGCATTAATTGTCCACCTCAATTGTAGAAGCTTCGAGGTTACCTGACTTGACAGAGACAAAAGTGAGTGCGGCAGGTTGCTTACTGACGTGCACTACAAACAACATTTAATCAGAAAGTGACAAAATATTGTCACTGGGAGGACACCTAATTCGATTCTGTTACAAAGGCTTGATCCTTATAAGGTAAGCACATCGAGAGGTCGACTATGCTATCTAATACCAGCTATAGAATGGATACCACAGCTGCCTCAACGGCTTAGTAAAATGGCGGTGTGGACTGTTCTGCCAAGCCCTCTCATTCCAAAGCCTGGAGGTGCACAATGCTACATAGGTCAATGGAAAGGGCTAGTCAAAATATGGAGGATACTCACAAGCAGCCGCTTATAATGTCGGTCAAAGAGGGTTGACAAGCAGGGTGTGAATAGCCAAATGAGTGTTAAGTGTTGGCCTTGGACCGCGGCACCAACTTTAACATCACTCTGACCTATACCAATGTGTGGATTTATCTGCGCACAGCTTTAAGATTCCGAAATTTTCTCTTTTACCGCAAACAAAGTAGACTACGAAACTGTTTTAACGAAAAATCATGTTTTAAAATGACCTCTCTCTCACTCGTTATTAGCTGCCTGTCCGTAAGCATCCAGCTGCCGCATTCTAACCATGGTAAAGAGAACACATGATCTGTTGAGCTCAATTCAGGTATGAAGATAGGTCGTGCAAATGTGAGTGACCTAACACTCTCATCTCATTGGTCGGTGAGGCTTGTATAGTCGGACGCGTGAGAGCTCCCAACTGATTGACTGACGAAATTGAAGGCGAATACTTCCAAACTAAAATGCTTCATGTTCGGCACTCAGTGACATCCAGAAGCACATGATTCTTTAAAAGAGGCATTCATAGTGCAGACTAACTACATTTGTGCGGTGCCTCTTCTGCAGGTTGCAGCGTGAACGATCTCGATATTAAAACCATCGAATTTAACAGAGGTGGTCACTTGGCCCTCGTCGGGCTAAATGTGAGATCAAGTATTATGATAAATCCATTCTTCAATGCGGCTCATCAGCATCTCATGGTGACAGGGCTAGTGGCATTGCATTTGCATCGGCACGTCAGTGATCTCAGCCGGTGTGCTGACTGCAATATTAGGTTACTGTGTTGACTCAGTGTTCTTAGATTACTATGAAAGGCGTATGATGCAAAAGGCATTTTGAGTAGCAGTGGCAATGACAAAGTCGTCCACTCTGTGTCAAGTGAGTTTGATATAATTAAAGCCGGTGATTAAACAGCGATACTGTTAAGTTGATTTAGCGGTGGCTTTTGATGTTTTGCAGTGGTCTGCGACTCCCTGCAATTTGGTCACCACAAAGATGCTAAAGAGTGACTTTTGGCTTTGCTTAGTCTTAAGGGAAGGGATGCCGTGACGGCAGAGCAGGAGCATCCACCTAACTCTTCCCATTATAACATCATTCGAAGCTATTTGCTGGTCTGACAAAGACTGGGTGTTAGTTTGAATGACATCCTCCTTTCCAAATTGCATTCCTTGCATGCCACCCAAACAACTGTCCTCTGAGTTATTCTTGCAGTAAGATACAGTGTGTGCCACACTGTCTTATGATCACTAAGTCAATCTCTCTTTAAGTGCATTACAATCCAAGACTTTGCAAGTGCGCACAAAAGACTCTTTGACCATGCTTTTTGCTGGTAAGGAGTGTGGCACGATGCACGAGAGAAAAGAGCTTTGCGATGGAAACACATACACGTGCGCCGCCTGTCAGAAGCCACAGTTGGCCACGAGGCTCACTTACATCCGTCAAGCGCCTCCCATCCTCATTGTCTAATAGAACAGGATAGTGGACTTGCCATCACTTCTTTCTTGGAGTCCACATCCTTTCAACCACGCCCCACTTAGTGTAGCTTAGTGGCAAACGCAATTTTCGTCATAATAGCTGGCATTTAAAGTACGCCAAGCATTAACTGCGCCAAAAAAGTTGCTAAGGCTCTGATGAACAGGTAAAATTTAATGCAATTTTAATATCATTTGGCAGAAAGACAGGTTCAGAATGTACTATCAGCTGTAACAGATGTTTACATTCCCTAACCTTTTGCACAGAGCATAATAAATCGGACACACTTGCCATCGGTTGCATTTTATGCGTTCTTCGCAGTAGGTGCATGCGTAATGTGGACTACTACTGACTATGCTCCAGTAACCCAGTTGCTACGACACAAACAATTGGAAGGAGAAAGGGAAAACTGATATTCGTGGCTTGCAAATAATTGAAACTTAGGGGTGGAGTTACGGGCCTCCTAACAAGACCTCATCAGTGAGGTGCAAAAGCCTTGTTGTAGCTTACATTTACCTCAAATTGAGGCCTATTTTCCTTCAAACCATGGTGACTTTGTTGTCGGGGGAATCGCCTAGCTCACACATGGATCCGTTATCCACTAGAAGGTTCTAGAGCACTAAGCGAATAAATGTCTCTTCTAAACATCCATCCGCATTTACTTTTTTGCAATAATATACATATTTTGCAAGCGGTTAGTTTGATTGCAAGGACGGAGTGAGAGCAGGCTGATCCCATAATGCTGATTATGCGGCAGCTTATTCGACACCACGATGGATGCGACTTGAATGACAAGACTGGATGGCAAGGCTTGATAGTGCTTTGAGCGATGTGGCATAGACACGTGAAGTTCAGTGTTAGCATTCTCTCCAGAAATAATTTAGCAGTAACTCGTTTTGGAATTGTAGGGCACATTAAAAATGGCCTTTGGATGAAAGACAGGCGTCCATTTGGAAGGTTATTTAGTTATTTATGGGGCAAATACGGTCAAACAATTTAATTGTAACTCATTTCCATCTGCTTAACAGTTCGCGTCAAACCTTTGAAGGTTTCAGGCCGAGTGTAGGGCATTATTCGACATCACGCGTCGATTTTGGTTTCGATGACCAGATTGTAGCCAATCAAAGGTCTAATGGTCGGCTCTTATGCAGTTATGTCATCAAATTTGAAATATCTATCCACGAAAGACAAATGCAACCGTGCATGGGGAAAGACAGGTAGGAGTTAAGCCTTTCCATTAAAGACATGAGAGTTCACTCAACTCAGTCTCATCACCGCTTTAGAGGTGGACGTCCACACAGGGTGATGTATCATATGCATAAGCGATTGCGTTGTTTAATCCACCGAAGCGGTCAGAGGCGATGCCTGGCAGAGTTAGATCCATGTTCAATGTCACAATCAGGGTTCACAGGTCAGTTCACATCCCGAGATTCCTTTTTGTTGGAACGAGATTGCTCGATCGATACCTAACACCCTAAATGTGTTAGACCACCTTTTCGAATATGGTTCCGAATCACATCGCCAACACGTAGCACAATGATGCTTCGATTGGCCTCACTCCTACCCAAAACACCTAAGAATTAGTGCTAACTAAACTGGGTCCTACTAACCCAAGTTGCAGGGGAGAGAAAGAGACCGAGATAGGCAGTAAGGTTATGCCAGGAGAACAAACACTACCGTCCTTCATCTCATAATGTCTATCCATCGGAAGGGTAGGCCAAATCCCTACACAGAGCATGAAACACGTTTCGCGTGCCCTCAACACCCACTCTCTCCCTCAACTGATCCATCACTCAGCTGCAGTAGCTTGAGCATAATACGCTCCTTGTTTGAGTCGATGACACCTTTAAACCGAGAACTACAACATTTCAACCCTAGTGGCAACACTAATCGCCTACGCGGTAAACGCTTTTAGGGAATAGGATCTGAGGTCACATTTAGTTATAACTAAAGTACAAAAAGGGCCTCAATTAACCACCATCGTCAAGCGTTTTAAGGCTCTTTCTGAAGGGTTAGTTAAGGCCACGTTGAATAGACATTCGACGGTCCACTCTAATGGATCTCCCTCCCTTTTGCTTAAGCGGCCGTCGTCTAAGGTCAGAGGTCTAGTGAGAAAAGAAGGGCATATGGATAGCCGTCCTACCCCCTTCCCTTCCCCTCATCTTTGTTAATAAGCTGGATGCAACTTAATCCTCGGTAAAATGAATAAAAGGCCAGCAGCGTCGTGTCAATTCGATATCATTTTAGATCGCACGTGGATGTAATGACTAATGCGTTTAATTTGTGACTGCTTTTCCCTGCAGCCTTAGCCACTTCGTGATGACGAGAATTCTAAACCATATCAGTAACACTTAATCGTGTTTCTACACCGATGATACATTTCCTACCCTTGAATTCCACCATTTTTGTCGTCAATATCCCGAACAAGTAGGGTGGCGGTGATATCTGTTAAATATATTGCGAGCCACAAACTGCAATAGCAAAATGAGTGTAAGTGATGGAGGAAAAGAGAGCGCGTCTTGAATTTTAGTCGCACTTAACGTCACACACATTGAGTGGGGCAGGAACAGAAGAAAAGCTTGCATCACTTCCGCTACAGCACGGGTGATCGAAGCATCATTCGGGCGATAAATGGGGTGTCTTCAGCTCAAACCAATCGAGAGGACACCAAGATATGCGAGAGGAGATGTGACTAAGAGAGTAAGCAGCCTAGTTTGCTGAGACGACTAAGGAAATGTCTCCAATTATATTTGCCAGTTGAAGCCTACTATGGAAATAAGTAGCATGTGCACTGATGTCATAGCTTCATAAATTTCCCCTTAAGTTCTGCATTTCTTGCACGTGCGTCGTATCAATAGGTCATAGGCAAATAAACCAAACTAATTTTGTCAAAGAGTTAAATATGTAATTGTAGCTAGAGACAAAACAAAAAGCTTATAAGGGAAAGTTGTAAAAGAGGGAGAATAATGTTCTTCCTGTAATGCTAAAAGTAGTCACCATAAATGGAACCAATAGAACCCCTCCACATAACGGCAACACTTCGATCATTACCTCTCGTTTATCAACAAAGCGGCTTGCATTTGAGCCTCCCTCTACACATTGGTCTCTCATCGCCTCGGTAGTTAACGATACTGATCTACCTTAAGATAGTAACCATAACATGAAATCTGGTGACTCATCAGGACTAACTCCTACCTTCTCTACCTAACATCGTATCATTTTAAAGGTATGATATTTGTGTAAGCATTGCATGGGAGATACGTCAGCACTTGGCTGTCGAGGGGCGAGTGAAGCTACTCAGGTCATGCGTTAACGCATGCTGTCCTCACAATAGCAAATGTTTTGTGGTCCGCTAGAGACACTGTGTGGGCGTTTGGGGACAGCTGCGGTTTGCATTGGGCGATTTTACATCAGGAATAGTCAAAAGATCAAAGGAAAGGTCATGGTGTCCATGAGGAGTAAAAAAGGGCTTCATCGTCTCAATAATTACTCTATACACCAGTCCAGCGGGTATAGGAAGGTAGATGCAGCTCACCTAACCCATCGTTAAACGAAGTTAACAAGCCACACTTTTGTTCGCCCACTCTTTGACAGGTAAGAGTTGAGTTTGAGCGGGATAAAGTGACGTTGCAAAGTAAAATTGGCATTTAAAATAGCAGTGGGATTCGCATGATCAATTTGCCATGTTTTTGTAGGACTGTGGACGCCTGCTAATTGATGGACCTTCGCTTCCCATTACATCTGCTATTCAGTCGAGTGTTTTTAGGCAATTTACCAAGCAAATGCCTCCTTTTTGCGGCATACATCAACTACATTAATTGGACAGTCTCACGGTGATTGCGATGAATTGCCTTTCGCTTATCTTCTCAATATGGAGTAACGATGTCTCCCAAATAATGCCATCCCCTATTTTAAGGGACTGCCACTTTGTTTGAATAGGAGGAATTTGAGTAGCCTTGTATAGATTTGAAAACCTTGGTTGTTCTCACAACGAACGGCATCTAAGTCAAAAAGGAAAAGTCAGGAGCGTAGCTGCGTTTTCCACTTAAATTTAGTCCCTAGTCACATTAACACTCTTCCTTAATTTCAGTGGGTTCTACCGACCTTCTTTTACTCTCTGTCTGCGCAACGACCCTCAAAGGTCTAAGTCGTGCCGATGGACCATCCTACCCTCAGCTGCTCTGCACGTCGGCAACGGTCTCCTTGAAGTTCGTTTTGAGGAAAGCCTGCGGGTGCTACACTTACCTCAACATTTCGCCAAAGCACGTACAGCTTTGTCTTTAAGTTACTTTTCATCAAGAAAAGTCACTTTAAGCCAGATAGTCCGGCATCATGTAACAGTTTTATCACCAACAAAAACGGAAAATTCGTATTTTTCCTTATTACGACAGCCCTATTCAAACAATCAATCACACGGCGAACCCCTGCAGTTGTTTGCATGAGCATTTGTAGTCTGGACTCAGTACTGTCAAAGTGATTGCCACCAAATCGTTGCACCGATTTAACTCTAACGTCTCTCATCGAAAAGAGAGATCAGTCAGAAGAACCAGACAACCAAACATTCGGTCACACCGAACCGATCACCGGGTGAAACTACTAAAAGCAGATTCATCTGTCGCGCAGCCAGTTGGCACAACCATCACCACTTTAATACGGACAAAGGTGTTTTTGCATACAGAGTGAGTGATAAAAGTCCATTGTATTGAATGGATGCTTTCGAGGAGGCGTAAGCAGGAAAGTAGCACATTCGGTGAGCGATTTATCTCTAGACATCAGCGCAACTAGTCCGCTTTCCAGTCATTTAACATATCCTGACTACGATTGTCTAGAGTCTCAAGGCCAGACAAGCGTCTACCTGCGGTAAATGAAGAGGACGAGGATGAGACAGTGAGTGCATGAGGTCGTGCGATGTCTTACAGCAATGTGATATGGTTTCACGTGCCTTATGCCCACCCCTGTCTTCGAAGATGGGGCACTCTCTTGTACACCTTCGGAATGTTGCAGGAAGATTTAAAGACTCTCCCCCTTGTTTTCCTCCTTGATTGCAGAAACTCAGAGGTTCACTGACTTGAAAGAGGTAAAAGTGAATGCGAGAGGTTGTTTGCTGAAAGGTAATAAAAACAACGTTTTGTTGGAGAGCGACAAGCTATTGCCACTTTGAGGACGACTAAGTTGGGCCTGTTACAGACGCTTGAGGCTCATAGGGTAAGTACGTCGACAGCTCAACGTTGCGTTCTACCAGATGTGGGATAGATACCTCGGATGACTCACCGACTTAGTGGAATGGCGATGCGGACTATTTAACGGCTGGACAGACGTTAAGGGTCAAAGTGTTATGAAGAGGCACACTGTCAACTAAGTTGATGAAATGAGCTATTTGGAAGACCGGGACGATACCCACAAAGGGTTACCCCTGAATTTGGTCACGAGAGGGCAAATAGACAGCAGCTGAATGGCCAAATGGCTGTCGATGGATGTCTATGGGCTGATTTGCCGCTCTGATATAAAGAGATCCATCTGCTCAATACTTAATTTAGTTAATCCTTAGATTTTTATTGCACACAAAGCAGACCACAGACAGATTTCAGTAGAACCAAACGAATGTAACACTTACCATTGGTCTTAGAAGCTTTTCCGTAATATATTGCCATTTTACTACCATGGTGAGGAGTAAGAATGATCTGTTATTTTGCTGTTGTTTGGTGTAAGGCAGTAAGTAGATAGCAGCATGGATAAGTTGATTTGGCGGCGGCTAGGATTCATTGCAGTCATTTAAGAATCACTACACTTCCATCGCCACGAGGATGCTCACGGGTATCTACTGGCAGTGAGGGAGCATTTTAGCTGACTCGCTTAAACATAGCACATTCCGAGAGCTATTTTTTGGTCAGACAATGACGAAGAGTAGGTTCGACATCATACGATTTTCGTACTTCTCCATTATGCATAGCACCCAAACAGCATTGCCCTCTGTTTTGTCCTTGCAGCACAACTCAGTGAATGCAGCACAGCATCCAAGTCATATGATCACTGGCTTGATCTCTCCTACAGTGTGCAGCAATGCTAGACTCTGCAGGCATGAGTTCGATGCAAATATTAAGACAATGCAGAAACACACAAAATCCTCGTGACCATGTGATTTTACTGGCAAAAAGTGTGGCACGATACACAGGAGAGGAAGAGCTCCGTGATGGAAACGCATACACGTGCAGCATCTACATCCATTGAGTGTCCTCCATCCCCATTATTCAATTAAACAGGTCAGTGGATGCACCAACACTTCTGTTCTGTGACCAAAACCATTTCAACTACGCTGCACCTGGTGCAGCACAATAACAAAGGCCTTCTTTGCTCAAATGACTGCCTCTTTTAATGCACTTCGATGCACGCATTACTTCACAGAACACGAAGAACGTTCGATAACAGAAGGGAAGGAAAGTATAATGTGTTTGCCGACGAATTTAGTACTTAAGGTTGTGAGGGTAATTTAAAAGTGACAGACTCTGACTAGGTCATCAAGATTTCTTTGGACAAGCAAATATTCATTACAATTTTTATGCCATTTTTCGAAGAAAACAGGTCCAGAATGTATTAACAGCCTCAACAACTCTCCCCATTCCCTACACCTTTACACCAAGCATAGTAAATCGAGCACACCTAACGTCTGTCGCATTTCATCCGCACTTGGTCTGGATGCCTTCGGTGTACAGCTACTGACTATGCCTCAGTAACCGACTTGCAACGATGGGTAGTCAAGTAGAATGAAGGTAACACTTTAAATCATCACCATGGTCTGTTTGCACTAGTAGCCTACTGATCACTAATGGCTTATCAATGGTCAAAAATTTTCCCATCTCATAAATTATTCTCTGAATCGCGTCTATTCTAAGGCTAATTCTTCTAAAAGGCAGGGCTAAACGCACAGGCATGCAAGTGCATCCCACCGGTCACTGCACGACCATGTCAACGACCCCACCCATCAATAGGTGGCTACATTTAGCAATGATGGAACGGGTGATCTACGAGAACGCGTGATATAGTCACGTCAAAATGCCCAAAGTGTTAAGTTACGTGTTCCTCAATCGCAGTAGGTAACAGTTTGCATACCCCTAAGCCCAAATTAGTACCTTAGAATGGTGTCATTCTTAGTGATTCTCCACAGTCTACAAACATGACCACCACAGATTTACTAGCGCACTTGAAGAAGGCAAAACACTGCTACACTGCTTGTGCTCTAGAAGCAAGAAACTCAAAATCTCACTTAAATTTCTAAGTTCTCTATACCACTTGAACCGAAGCTACCATCAGACGACATGAGGTGATGAAAATCATCATTTGAAATGATGTGAATAAAATGCAGATAAAAAAATTAACACAGTACCTAGATCTCATCCAAATGCAAAGGCTGCTAGAAGGTGTTTTTTGGCAGGAAGAGGACTTGCGTTGCCTTACCACTAAGTTTTATCACCTTCTTCAAACAACATCGACTAGATGTACTGCACCAACATCCGTTTGGTCTTCAGGAGACATTTGTAGGAAGCATCTTTGTCTGCGATTGGAAAAATAGAGGTGAACACCTCTAAGGCAGTGGCCGAATGGTTAGTTAGGTTGACCGCCAAACACTGCAATGCCATGTTGCTTTCCATCTCGAATCTTCAGTGAACCCGTGTAGGTGACACTCATTTGGCTACCATTTTACAATTCTCCTTATTGATGCAGATGTTATCAGTTGTTTCGTCATCACAGGTGTTTGTTGCTGAGAGTCCTTAGCACCCCAACCTCCAATTTTCATGTCGCCAAGAACAAAGAAATATATTTCGATAAGTAATGTGTCTATCATCAGAATGCTGCTTTTCAAAGTTGCTTCACCACCTCACTCTCATCTAACTGCCATGCTGGAAGCTTGATGAGAAACTTCTACCTCTTGAAAACCAATTTAAACGCATTTGGTGCAAAAGAACGGACTCAAATCTTAACCACCACATTTGCTGAGCAGATCTTTTGTGGCGTAAGAGTTGACTAAACTGCAAATGAGGCAAAAAAAGAGCAGGAGCACACAGATTCTGAGTATGTCATGTGTGTATCACACGGTGACAAGTGTTGATGGGGCTAATATTTGTATATTGTGAGGCACAGAACTTGAGTAGGACGACGTTCTTTTGGCGAGTCAAAAGGCTAAAGTAAACGTAACATCATGGACTGTCCGTGCATTTGCATAGGACCAACAGCAGTGTTTAAGTCTACTACCATCCACGCCTTTGCTCCTAACTTCTTCCTTAACTTCATTTATCGGCACTGAATGAAGGAGGAACGTGGGTGAATACAATGTCGTTGACTACAGGTTCTTTTGCCAACTAAAAGCTCGTTGATGCATTTATGCTGTAAGATGTAGTGATCACTGTCTGCTTTGGGTTGGGAAGCTTGCTGCTGCTTCACCCCTTCGCATTGTTTTATGGAGTTGAGGGGGACCATCTCGTAATTTAATGCCCATTTTTACGCGTGTCCGAATTTTACTAAATGTCAAGCAATTTTCTAATTTCCTTTCCACTGGTGCCATTTTAGAAACGAACAAAAAGGCGTGAGAAATGATGCTGCTTTGACTGTTTGGTGTTCGATGTGTAAACTACCGAACTGTGCACGTTTGTTATTGTCAAAAGAAGCATCCTGGAATGCCTGCCTCCGAAATGCTTGCGAATGAAGTGTTTATTGGGAACGTATTGTCACGGTGATGGCTTGGAAGTCAACCCACTGATTGCCTTAATTTGTTCGCTCCTCCTGCTGTAGCAATGTAGTAGTTTCGGTGTGGTCTTCGCCGCCTTCACCTTAGTCGTAGTGGTAAGTAGTCTTGGCTTTGGTTGTTTTTACCGACTGACGGCTGACGGGTGGTGGGGACAGGAAAGAGTGCGGGTTTGGCATCTCCCTTGGGTTAGCAAGGTTATTAGTCCTGACGGCCATTAATTGGCAGACGTCCCCTGGAACAGGCAAGTGTGCATTATCAAGCGTTAAGCTTCATCTGTTTCTTTAATTGCGGTCTTTCTGCCCACCTGTTGATTGGTTTATTTGGCTGGTTGATGTGTGGGTGGGCAGACAGGCGAAGGTGGGGAGATCCGTTTATTCCGCTGTCTGTGGACCTGCCCGCCTAGTTGCCTTCATTAGCTTCACCTCAGCGGCATGAGATGTGGCGTTGGAACGTTTGTGCAGTCCTGTCTGATGTGAGTGGTCGTGTTAGAATCGCTTCATCTTCATCAGAACATTTGGCTGTCGGAGACGATAAGGTAACAGCCTGACGCATTTGTGACCCGTTTCGAGGAGCGTTGCTTCATTTTTGAGTACATTTTCGCTGCTAACAATGGTTAAAGTGGAATTTAGTCATTGTGGAAAGGAATGGGATGTTTCGCCATGTCAGCTGCCTTAATTACGCACGGTACTTGTGGTTCTACCGCCTGAAGCACACGCACATCTTGGCTGGTCTATTACCTATAATGTTGATTGACTTAGTGCTGTCATGCGCGTATTCGATGTAGTGGAGTTATGTGTGCACTAGGCGGTGTGGGATGGAGAGGGGTGTGTCATTAGCATAGGCATACCCGAGGTATAGGGGCAAGTGTTTGGTGTACGCGGGCCTCCAACTTCGCACCCAAACACATGACGATATGGACGGTTGACGCATTCCTTTTTTAATGCAGCGTTTGATGTTGAGCTGATAAGCCCTACGCAGACACGGACAAAGGCGCGGTGTGGTCCAGTTTGCACCCCAGTGTCGTAACGTTAATTGACTTTGTGTTAGTCACACGAGTGCTTTTATTGCGATGCGTCGCCTCTTCTGTGGCACATGGGCAGTGATGCGAACCTGGGTATGACAGCCGTCGCAAGTAGTGTCTCGTCTCCGCCTTTCCCTCTACCTGTTATGGGTGCTGTTTTGAGAGGATTTCTTCGCAAGGTACTGAAATTCTCTGGTTATTTATATATCACTATTCTTGTTTATTTACACAGACGCAGGGTTCTCTTTACTCCATTCCAAATTGGTGAAACGATGAAATGCTTTAACAAGAAAAACCACCTCAATATGAATGAACACGAAGAACTGGCATGTTGCATTAACTTGACGAGAACTCAGGTTGGTTAAGCTTTAAGGTGTTACATGAACTTGTTCGGTGGACTGCTAATCAAATGTTGTGATTAATTGTCAACGATTGAATTGTCGAAACTCGTCATACTTTGACTTTTCTGCTAGGTTCAGATGTGATCTCAGAATCAGCGCTACAAAACAAAGAGAGTCGGTGGAAAAATTTCTAGTAATGCGACACTTGTAACACAGTCAAATGTTCGTGTCTCTATCACCGGCTCATCTATTCATGAGTTTTAAATGCGACGAGCCAATAGAAAGTGAGTTCTGATTCGATTGGCTTAGAGACAAAGGTACTTTTAGCGTTGTAATTGTTTGCCCTTCATCTGGGCTCAGGCAACCACCCACACCTCGGCCAGGAGCAGCGGTAGCAGCCGTGTCTAAACACCTTCGACTGGCATTTAAAATTCACTGGCTCAGATTTGAACCACCCTCATCGGCGCTGGCAGTAGTGAGTCTTTTGGTAAATATGCACACATCTGCGAGTGTATAATGCCCTACTAATTAATGCTACGGCTATTTTCTGTAAAGTGAGGGCTAACCAGGTTGACATATATTGCAAGTGCAGTCGGAAAAGATTCGTTAGAGAAATAAGGGAAGCCCTCATAGAATGCGGCATAGGGGCTACTACAATGCCAGCTAAAATGGCATTTATGTTGTCAGCGGGACAGTAATTTGAAGCAGCCCCTGCAAAAAGCATGGAAGTGTATTGATTCCCCTTGATTTATTTGCATTTTTATTGACGTTCAACAAGTGCTTTTGACCACGGAGGTCAATGTTTAACATCGTGGTGCTGTATGACCAGTCCTTCATTCAATATCGGCTCTCCACAATTGTGTCAAAGAGCTGGTATGAGGGATGCCGTTGGAGCTCATATAAATGGCAAAACAAATGCTACTTTGAAGGAGGTATCAATTCAGATGGAGTGCCTCTATCCCAGGCCAGTAAATTTATTCGATGTGTCCTCCACTTTGTTATTTGTAGGAAGTGCAGTGAAGAAGATGAATGAAATAGATGCAAGATTTCTGCGCCTTGGGTAATGCTACCAACACCGTGTGCGATATGACCTCGCAGGAAAGCTTGGTAATTAGGAATGCTACCTGCGCACACGAAGATTCTTCAACAACCTTCTTTGTGCCATGATGCAAATTCACGCAGCCTGGTCAAGGTGATCCATTTGATCATGCAATATTAACAACTTCATAGGATGAGACTAATTAATATAAATAATGCATTGTGGGATTATGGGCTGAGGAGGCGATTTGTAGTAGTTACACGTTGCTGCGATTTATAATGTTAACACGTGTATGCTACTGTTGTGATGTTGCAGCGAATACAACTTCCATCTATCCCATCGCGACCACAAAAGCAAACTGCTGGTGCAAAGGGGAAAGTGAATTGGACAACTGCGCTTCTCACTGGTCACTTTGCCTCCGTGTGTTCGCGATCGGCACTGCGAAGCAGGTTAGTTAGACCTAAGGGCAATTTATTAGCCACCAAGTTAGCAAATGCCAAGGAATCAACGTGATGTCAACTAAATAGCTAGGGCTTGACACAGTTTATTGAGCTTGTCAGAATTAAGCACTGCAGCCATTGCTATGAAATGGAATATTGTCTTGTGTGTATGGAATAGAAAAAAAGGGGGCAGGTGGCTCTGTTTCCTTCTAAATCGGTGAGGTCGCCTTGGAGCGATTGGAGCAAACTAAATAGCTGATATTCCGAATGAGGGAAAGGATGTATTGGTCGCCACGCTGCACAACGCATTCCCTCATCGCTGTTATGCAGTGTATTTAGACATCGCTCTTTTGAATGCAAGGCAATTCGCGTGTAAAGAGGTCTGTCCAAAGTAGACCATCCTCCTTAAGTGGGGCAAACTGGATCAAATGAGCACCGGGTTCGGCTTCGTACAAAAGACCCTCTTGCGGTTACTCATCCTTTGTTTGTGCTTGTCGCGACTGTGTCAAGCATGCTTTCAGACTACCCGCCCCATAGTCACTACCCGTAGCTGTGTGTTGATTGGTGGGACCGTTGACGGGGTTGTGCAATGATCCGAGGGATGCGTTTGCATGCCTGTGCGTTTACCTAGGCTTTGCAGATGAATAGGTCTCAACGAAGACGTGATTCAGAGCATAATTACTAAAATGAAGAAATTGTAACCACTTGTAAGCCATCAGAAATCAGATGGATACGAATGGAACCATGCTAAGGTGATGAGGTGTTGAATTCCAAGTACCGATCAAGCTATTTCGTCCATGCACAAAGGGATTTCGGGAAGTGATCTGATTTGTGGGCCTTGAAAGTGACATGGAACGTGGGCCTAACTCTGATAGACATTACCGCTGACCGCTTCGACAGGTTAAGCGTTGTCATCGCTCATGCATGTGATACATCGACCTGTGTGGACTCTCACCTCCAAAACAATTCATTTTAGCGACTCTCAACTCCACGCATAGCTCCCACGAGAACATCTTTAAAAGACATCAGTTTATTTATTTAGTTTTAAAAAATAGGGCGCACTAAGTGGTTGCCATCAAAGCATGTTATGCGGACCACAAAACAGTTGGAGGAGCAAAACACCATCATAGCTACTAAATGAAGGACAGCCAAGATCAGTCCGTAGATGCTTCATTGAGGAAGCCAATGACTCGCTTTATCAGTTCTACTAGTTTCTTGATATCTTCGTCTTCACTATCTTGCTTTTGATCTGTTTCAGCACCAAGTCTACTGAGTGCCCAAAATTGCTGCTTGTGCCTCGGCGGCATATCACCACCTTATCCTGAAGGGACCTGCTCCAGTGGTGATGCTGTTTGTTGGGCTCGTGTTGTGATTGAGAGCTTTCAGCAATTCCAAAGCCTTCACTGAGGCCGCTGATGGGGCGCTTCTCTGCATGGCACGAATATTTGGCTGTGTTAGAGGCGTCTCATTGCTAGAACTTTCCCACCGGCCCTTCTTGTTTTGTAGCGCTGATTCTGGAACCACATCTTCACCCAACAGAAGAGTCAAAAGTGCGACCATTTTTGACTACTCAATCGTAGACAATCGGTCACTACACACAAATGACTGTCTTTTAAACATGTTCTTTTAACATTTTAATGCTTCGACAGCCTGAGTCTCCGTCAAGTTGATGCGACGCGCCAGTTCTTTGCGTTCATGCATATTGATATAGTTTTTCTTGTTAAAGTATTTCATCATCCCGCCAATTTGGTACGGAGTAAAGAGAACCTTGCGTCTGCCTTGTCTTCGTGCCTCAGATACTGTCTGGCGTACCTCAAGTTGTTCTGCGGTTGGCAGTATAAAGAAGCTTGCTGAATCAGGCATAGATGCAGCGGCAGAAAGTGGCTGAAGAAGATAGTAATTTGGAACTGATAAGACGTGTGCTGGAGGATGCTGACACGTGCTTGGCGGTGAGAATGGTGGCTGCACCTGTGGCTGTAGCAGCTGCTGACTTAGCTCTGATGAGGTGTCAAATAGGAGTGGGTTTGGTGTTGGGAAGTTTGTACATCGTAGTGGTAGTTTGAGGTTGGCCTGAGCTTCCACCTTGCTTTGGAGACGAAGACAAGTCGATGCCGGATGTCTGTTGTAGCACAGGCTTCGGAGAGCTGGTCGATTTCGGAATGCGTGTGGGATGTACAGACATTGCCCCTAAGATATTTTATTCATTTGAAGCATCCGCATCAATTTTTAGCCATTTTAGTGGCGAAGGATTTAGCTGGGTTCGTTTGCCCTTGTTGTTGTTCTGTAGCGAATACATAAGGGAAAGTGGATCTTGAAAGTACTGGAGATTTAGCTAGAGCAGAGACCGTCGCTTCCGCCTTTTGCAAGGTAGAAGATGTTGCTTGTTTCCCTTGCTGTTGCACGATTGGTGACAAAGCTGATGCGGCTAATTGTTAGGCATGCGATTTTGTCCCTCCTCTGGGTACAAATGGGCATTCCGCATTGGCGCATCGGTAGAAACAAAACGAGTGAAATAAGAACATGTGCATCTGCATGTATGTAAATGCTGTCATTACATTTATTTGCGTCAAGTGCTCATTCATGTCTTAATGTCTGCGATGAGATAATCAAGGATTTAATTCTTCTGCCATACACGATGATGGATGGCTCAATCTCTCTAATTGAAGCATCAGCAAACGGTCTAATCCGAAATTTTTGGCTTAATTTTACCGTCAAGGGGCAGGTCTGCCTAAGCAATAGTTTGGCTAACATCTGTAAAGTTTCTTGCGGTCGAAGACGCCTCCAGAACCCTTTCAGTAAAGCGGAAATCGATGAGTCTAAATGGTAACATGATCACAGCTAGCATGCCTCACTTAAAGATCGGTGCTTCAGATGCCTGCGAACGCAAAACGCTTTTCTTCCCAACTTTTCGAAAGTTGCACTTGATTGCTGATCTTCAAACATCCTGGATAATGGTGCTCTTGCTCACGCGCCTGTTTTCCCCCCCTCTCCCCTTTTAATCAGGATTAGGTTCCACGCAGATTCCTTCTCAGGTGCTCCTCGTGAAATACCCACTGGACAGCTACAGAATGGCCGTGTCTTCTTCGCGCACTCTTTGCATTTGTATATCATGCCACCCTCTCAGAAGTCTACCATTTGTCTCCTGTCTGGCTGGTGACCTCAATGGCATCCAGCAGACACGTGCGCACATCGCCAAGTTACGATAATTGCTGACACACCTCCTAAGCAGTGCAGATTCTGTTTACGCCGAATTTCCGAATTTACGATTCTAAAGTTGCATAATTTGATAACTTGTGGCACTGTTACGAGGAAATAGAAGGCTCCACATTTCTATTCAGTAAAATCACTTAGCAGAATCAGTCGAGTCATCATATAGTGCAAAAGACTTAAATGTCTAGCATCTGGTTAGAATCCCTCTTCTACTTTAGTCTTATGTCAGCATAGTCTATACAGGTCAGTGACATCGAGGTTGAGGCGGAAATAAGTTGCATGGATTTTGTCAATGAGGAAAACGTCATTAGTACTTGTTATTAGCATCATGGCAACTGTGACCGAACGCTGAAGTGCCGTGTTTTAGCATTAGTGGATCAAAGTTAAGACGTCTTACTAAAGGCTGATCAGTCTACAAAACGCAAGAGGGGAAATGGTTGCATTTACTTCCACAAGGCGAGGAGACAGCAAAATGAAACGCACTGTTGCGGGAGAAATTAATGATTATCGAAGTCAACCCCAAGCAAATCGCTTACAAATGGCTTGGTCTCAGTCGCCCCTGCCCGAGTTCACCCACCACGCAGCCATCATTAACTCCGAAAAATGGCATTGAAGATCGGAGGGGTCGACTTTGTTTCTGCTGCATACCTCATTTCAGAGACGATATCACAATACTCAAGTGTTAGCATCTTTATTTTCCTTTCCCCCATCGTAGTACCAATTTTTACAGCTGACGGAATGCGGAGGAGGTGCGGTCAGGTTGACATCAAAAACTGTCTTGAATCCAGTTCTGCATGCATGTAATGAGTTTAGCAATTCTCTCTCCCACCTCTGCATTTTATGTTTCAGGGGTGAGTTGAGTGGATACCTTTTACTGGTTAGGTGTTGTCCAAGTGAATTAGAGTTACAGAGAGTGGAAGGCAGTTTACTTCTTAGATGTCAATGACCTTCACTCAGTCGCTTGATTGGCGTGTGCTGACTGCTAATCATTAGAAAAGTGCATTGAAACAAATCCCCACTACCACCTATTCGTTTCGTCACTCACCAAAGATGTGATTTACGCGCTTCAAAGTTTGTTTGGATTAACAATTGAGAACGCACAGACAGAAGCTTAAATGCGTCACATGGGCGACTTAGAAACTAGGATTGCCTCATTTTTAACCAGTTTGTTGCCAAGGCAACAGCGTTAATCTAGCTAAAGAATTTCCGTGCTCATTAGATGGAAAATCATTTATAATTCATGTGTATTTTTGAAAAAGACAAATAAGTCAGGGAGCAACTAAAAGGGATTTTTGCATATGACATTGAGCCCATGCGCTCGTTATTTCTGACAGGTTCGGTAGTTTTGCAGAGCCTTATCAAAAGGCGATATTCATAATACGAGTTGATTGTGGAGAAAGTTGCAAGTGCACACGCTTGAGATTTCGATAGGCAAGGGTTTTGCAAAATCCAAAGATGCTCTAAAACACACACAATGCTGCGTTATTGTCCACTACAGCTTCGAAGGCGATTGGCTTAAATGAGCCAAGTACGCGCTCGCTGCGTTGCGCTGATTGGACGCAGCAGAAGTCGGCATGGCTGTGCAATTAACGGTCTGGCGGAGGTTGGCCAATCATTGCCTTCTGAGTTGGGATCTTGTTTAAAAGTGTAAATCCAGTTGATAATGCTCGTGCCACAAAGACATAAAGTGAAAGGCCATTCTGCTTCGCCTTACGTAGAGGTCAGTGTAAGCACAATGGGTTGCCGATTGGCAAAAGTGGTTTAATTTGACAAATAGTCTTTTATTAAAGCACAATTGAAGTAGGACAGGAGATGATCATTTCCAATGCAAACAGGACCAAAGATCTTTTTATGCATGATTTTGTTACTTGAGGTGAAATGCAAATCTGCGATGCATGAAGACTTTACAAATGCCCAAAATGCCAAGATACGCGTTCTTTGATCCCAGTAGGCAACAGCTTGCATATCCCCACGCCCAAATTAGAACCTTAAAATGGTGTCATTCTTAGTGACCCTCTACAGTCTGCAAACACGATCTACATAGACCCACTAGTATATTTGAAGAAGACATACAATGCTGAATCGCTTGTGCTTTAGAAGCAAGCAACTCGAAATCCATTGCCATCACTTCCATCGAACTTCGAGTTCTCAGATCTTCATACCCCTTCAACCCAAGCTATCATCACACGACATGAGGTGATGAGGAACATCGCTTATACGGATATGAAGAATTAAGGATGAAAAAACTAACGCGGTGTCTAGATCTCATCGAAACGCAAAGGCTGAAAGGAGGTTATTTTACGGGAGGAGATCTTGCGCTGCCATGCCTCAGGTTTTCATAATTTATTCAAATATTACCGACTAGATGTACTGCAGCAACAAATGCTTGGTCTTCTGAAGAGGCTTGTAGGGAAAATCTTCGCCCGCGATTGGAAAAAAAGGAAGTGTAGACCATCGAGGCAGTGGCTGAATGATTTTTGAGTTTGACCATCAAACACTGCAATGCAAAACTGCTTCTCATCACAAATCAGTCACTCAGTTGGCAAGCAATCGGAAATGCATCGCGCAATTTTATGGTCCATGCAATGGAAGAAGAGGTAATTCTGATAGATTTAAAGGCATATTTTTTAGTTATCTTACATGGGTGACACTTATTTGGCGAGCCTTCACAGTTCCCCTAATTGATGTAAGCTTTAGCGGCTGGTTAGTCATCACAGTTATTTGTTGCCGAGATTCCTTAGCACTCCAACCTTTGATTCTTGTGCTTCCAAAAATGGGGAAATACAAGTTGCTTCTCCATCGCACTCTTATCTGATCGCCATGGTGGAAAAGAAATCAAGGTCTGGCAATCCAGGTAATGCGGAGCATTCTAAAGCACACAAGTATCAATAGTCCTTTGCATTGTCGTCTGCCTCTGTTACACGCGCAATGATGCACGAGTGTCAGCTGAGGTGAAGAAGCACAAAGACAAATGATATTTGCTTCTAAGAAACCACCAGACACCACGAACCGCCGATTGAGTAAAAAAAAAACAATAAATCATACGGCACTCTCTCACCTTCTACCATTCATCTTGATTCCCAAGTTATCGTCGTTTCCACAACCCAATTCTTTTTCAGTGCCTCAGTACTCCTTCGTTAGCTACTCACCTTTGATCTGCTTCTCAGCCTCCATCGCCAATGCTTCTTTCTCAATCTCTCTGATAACCCAACCGCACGCTTTATTGTTTTAACGTCAAAAGACCAAAAGAGATTAAAAGCACACAAATTATGGATAAGTTAGGCCATTAGCTTCTTTTTCTGCCCTGCTTTATCTTCCCTTCCTTCTCCCTATCCTTATTTTCGTCACAACTGGTATCCTAGTGTGTTTCACTCATCAGGGTAGAACTATGAGTAGCGTCTTCGAGTGTGACGTTCAATAGAAACTTAGATTCCTTCCATAAATTGACTTCTGCATAATCCACTAGAATACATGGCTAGAAAAGTGGGCCAACGGAGAGATTTACGAACATGCAGAAGAAAGAACGAAAATAAGAAATTCAGTGCCTTAGCACCGTGCAGAGACATCCCCATGTTGACCTTTCCCATCCTTTCCTCTACTTACTCTCCGTAAACCTCTCGCTTTTGTCTCGCACCCAGTCATTCTTTGGTCGCTTTCGGCCGAAAAATCATGTTGCTCTGCCTAGGTTGGTGAGGCTTGCTCACCGTTATTGCACTCCTTGGTGCAAGACAACAACAGGTCTTTGCATGAAATTGGAGTAACCGGCAGAAACGCACCTTCGATCAAGCCATGGTAATCGCAAGGGGTGAGTTTCCAATGCATAATAGGCGTTTTCTTGCTTTGCCACGCTGCCGTTCTTGACATTCAGTTATTCATTGGTGTCTCTCTCCCGCCTCGTTTCATTCATGCTCCCAGCCGTATTTGTGTCCCTTACTTCCGTCGCTACCCCCTCCATCTCCTCATCACCCCAAGACTTTCAATCCAAATTCTTCAAATTTTACCCAGACACGAGTCCAGATTAGTAAGCAATTGAATCAGTTCAGGAATAGATGGTAGAAACATCGAAAGCAGTAAAGAAGGCCACACCAGAGCAATGTGGGGAGTCGTCCTACAACGTCCATTTCCAATTCCCTTCTGTCCATGTCCACCTTTACTCCTTCTACATCAGCGACTCCTCGTCCCTTCACTTCCATTCAAATCACTTCCTATCTCCTTCAGCCAAAATTTCATGTTACCCAACCCTTGTTGAAAAAACGCATAGACCACCATTGCCTTTCTTAATGCAAAACATTAATTATTCCAAGCACAGAAGTAGGAGTACGCATCAGGAATGCCCCTTCGTTAGCTCAATAGCAATATTTATGGGCGGGTCGCCAAGTTTTCATCTATCGAGCATGCCTCATCCCCACGGGCGTTTTATGCGGTAAAACTTAAGTCCGCCTTAACATATTTATTTGGCCTGCAGTAATGTAAGTTGAGGTCTTCCCTTTCTTTATCGCAGACATTAGGGACCAAAGTACACATGGAAAGGCAAAGACTCTCTTGTCTATGCCTCCTTTCTCATGTCGTACTTCAAAGCATCTTCGGAGACTGTCTTCTTTGTCGCCTACTGCACTCTATACACACACCTATTGCGTCTTGCAGGAGACAAATTTTTTACACATGGTATATGAGTTTTGTTAGTTTCATGTGCCGTGTCCACATGTTGGCAAAGTGTAGAGTTGAGATAGAATGGCCAAAGAGACTTTATTGCGCTCAGGACGAAAATTTCGATTTGATTTGACTGTTCTTGTGAGATATCAATTCAGGCGGCATTCCAATATATACACAATATCCACAAACTTAGGCAAACAGACAGAGAGGCGTAGATACATGGTGGGAATTGGAGCGGGCGGTCTAGAGTGGAAAGCCAGACAGAGAAATTCTTTACAAAAAGAATGTAGGGAGTAGATAGTGAGATGAGCAGGTAGAAATTCGAGCAGCTTACAAATTACAAAGTAAGAAGTAGGAGCAACGCGCCCAGCTTTGCTCCTCAAAGGCTAAGTGAAAGGGGAGTAGAAGTAGGAGATGAAACTGAGGCAAAGTAGTGTCATAAAAACCAAAGCGACAGAAAGATAGAAATGGAGATTCGATTGTCATCATAGCTAAACTTTGTTCAAACACGATTTTGTCTCGGGCAGAGCGTGATTGATTTTAGGTCTAGTCTAACTCGTACTATTCTGATCTAGCCATAAATCCGTGCGTTATTTACTCATATCGCAATCAAGATTGGGACTAGTGGAGAGATGAAAGGGAACCTACAAAGAGGGCACCGACAGACGGTGCGGTAGGAAGAGAAGGTGGGAGAAGCTGAAAGAAGTCAGAGGACCGAGATGTTCTAGTGGCACTAAAGTAGAAAAAAATAAGGTAAGAAGCTGAATTGTAGGAATTATTCACTCCCCTTTTCCGTATGTACTTTATGCGAGGAGCACAAACGGTATGACATTAGGTAAGACGCAATACGTGTGAGTTTGCGAAAAAGGAGACACTCACCAAAGATGCCTTGGAGTGGCACATGAGAAAAGGAGGCGTAGACAAGAGAGCTCCTCTCCACTCATTTCCAAGACGCCATCAGGTCTACTTCTAGTCAGCGTGCCTTGATCTCTAAAGTCTGCGCGATTTATAGTGAACACCTCAACTCTTAATGAAATGAGTTATGTCGAGTTAATTAGGTGGGTCAATTTAAATGGCAGCGAATAAGGTACCTTACTCGAGCTTGTCAAAATCTAGACGAGGCTGCTAGTCTTGTCTATTCTGACTCAGTCCAAATTAGTCAAGCTTAGACTTGCGTACCGCGCTACAGTTCTTCCGCAGTGGGACATGAATATTGAGTAAGTTGTTTTACACCATCAGTCCTCCTGACGCTACTGCTTATTTGGGGTTTGGGATGCAAAAATTAAGTGCAGCACAGCGAGCGTAGTGCAGGATTGAATTTTGCCTTAAGAAATCGGCAAATCACCCCCAAAGATCGCTATTGGGTTAACAAAGAGGCTTTCCTGATGCGAACGGCAATGGCGGTCCATTCGCCATCGGCAGGAGCAAAGTAATAAGGATTTTAAGCTGAAAGAGACAAAAGAATGGCTGAGATGAGGGAAAAGAGGTAAGAAGTCGTGCGTATGGAACCGTGGCGCAGCGTTCTTCATTTCTTTCCTAGCTTCCCCCATTCTTTTCTACACTAATATATTTGCCTACTCATCTAGCTATGTGAGTAAACGATAAAGGGAACGGGCTTGAGAAAAAGTATCTAGTTTTTTCAAATGACACAGTAGAAGAAGCTAGTCATAGTCCTTTTTTTCTGTGAGTTACGCCGGGCATCAGATGTTATAATATTGAAACGACTCACACAAATAAAGTGAAGAATGAGAGTGGCCTACAGATGGATCTTGAAAAGGAGATGCTGAATTACAATTCTGATCGATTCTGGATCTTGGTAAACAGAATGCAACGGAGCTCTTTATGCTTGCATTGGTTTAACTTCCTTCGCTGAAATAGTCCACTTAACTGTCGGCCAGGTCTAAATCTTTACTGCATAACTCGAGAAACTTCTCAGCTACTAGCGATGGAAGAAACAACTGAGCACGAAATTGAATAATTGTATGTAAAAAACCAAAAAATGGATCTCAGCTATGTGCTTAAGCTATCCTGGTTTTCGTATTAAAATCATTTGCATTAAATTGTGTTCATTTTTAAGCATTAGATGTCTTGCAATTGAACTGTACTTCGCTGAAACGCAAGTAACCTAACATTTGAGGCCTAATCCTAATTAGTGTTGGATTGGGATGAACCAATCATGCGGCAGCACCAAATGTTATAGTTTCGGAGGAGACCTACGCTTTTGGCACCATGTCAAGATAACAGCTGGGGCCTTATTGGAATCACTTTAAGACCAATGTGAGGAATACTTAGATCGCAAACCACCTGGGCTAATTTGGCACTTCTCACCCATGTTATGCCTTATGCATACATTGATCGAGGCTACCAGTGGAACGCGGTGAGCAGCTCATTCGTAAATAAATCCCATTCTCGCCTTGCTTTGAAGGCTTCTAACTACAACCCTAAAGCTATTAAATAACTTAAATTGACTAAGATATTAACGCAGTTTACAGATATGCGTGCCATAGATATTTGTATGAAGCGATTTCACTGCGCATTAACAACTAATGTCTTGGGAATAAAAGCAAAGCAACTGTGTAGTAAATAGCTGTTGTTAGTTTATGCATGACAAGTATGGTAAGGAATCATAAAATGGAATTTATTCTTACCTGAGATGCATGCGAAGTGACGCCAAAGGCAGAATTATAACCATGAATTGCTAGGTAGAGGACTCATGATTAGCAAATTATGCTCCAGTCAAACGCGACACGTTCCAGTGAAATTCATGTCTCGCACGCTCATTTTTACAAAGCTATCCCCAGAAAGTAGGATAAGCCTTTTTAAAAATATACGGCCCTCTCCTGCCAAAATCATGATATTTTAGTGTATCAAAGGACCCAATTTACCAACGAGATGGAAAGCAGTTACCGACGATGACCTCAAAATGATGAGCGATTTGATTAGCTTAAAGACTTGCTTTACTTAACGAAACATGCAATCTGAAGTTGAATTGTGTCTTAGAAACTATAAACCTCAAGTGCATTTATTTTAGGCCTTAAACGCTACATGATGTATTACGTTCGATATGCAGGATCAAACGATTAGGATTCATAGATATTATTAGAACAATATCTATCACTAATTAAGCGCATGTGTCCAAGTCCAGTAAAATTTATTCATTGCGCTTGCAGCGATCCCTTATGTCCAATTGCTTTGGCATATGGAAGTTGACGCAAGTGAAGATTTGGGCAGTCCATTGACCCAACATACCCGTGATTATATAAAAAAACAGTTCTAATTGACGCCATTACATTAGCTGTTTGATAACATGTCATCTCATCTGTCCTAGCCATTACAATTTATTATTCAAATCAACTTAGGCTTGCCGAAACCTAGCCTAAACCATTACGCACTGTTTATGCACTCACTCACCGTTCAACACAAAAGTGGTGCGCTAAGCAGTCATTTTTATTTGATGACTACTGCACTCCCACCACAATCTGGAGACTCTTCTGGCATATCACAGTGGACCACCCCACCTCGGCCACGTCGATCGAAAAGCAAATTTATCATCACGCGCGCAAAATCACTCAACACTCATGATCCTTTGTATGCGAAGAAAGACATACGAATGAGTAACATTTTTAAATTTGCTAATGATAAAAATGAAGAGGAACACACAACGCTGTGGAGATATCATCACAGCCTGAATGGGGAGATGTAGGCATCAGGAACAGTGGGGATTCAGGATCTAGAGAGTTTGTGCCGTTCAACATCAAAGTGCTGTCAGAAGACAGAGATGATCATTCCAGTGTCCCATTTCCCTCTTGACGCGTGGTTTTCATGGACTTCACGATGGTAGCGGTGTTTCCACACCGACAAATTGCACTTATAATCCGCTTTGGGCAGGTGGACCTCTCGTCAGCATTCAATCCACACACCATCGACATTTGAACCTGCGAAATGGAAATAGCAAGCATGGATTTGGGAAAGCCTCGATAAATAAGGAAAAAATATGTTCCAGACAAAGGTGCTGATTCTACATCTGCGTGAGCAATTATAGTGCAGAGGTGTCACGCGAAGCAGGAAGAGATAGGTCACGCTATACAAGGAATAGACATCATTTATCATGAATGGCACAGACCATTGCCAGTGCCTGTGTACAACGAAGTGTGGTGATAAACAAAGTTTCTCGTGAAAGGAGGCATCTACAATCTTGGATACCCGTACCAGCAGGAGACGTCAACCTAGTCAGCAAATAGACACTTTCAAGGCGTAGGCGTCCATCGGTCAGCGGCTATCCCAAAAATGTTGGTTTTCAGCTCACCCACACAGTGGTAATTCCTGAGACCCTTTATTTGTTAAGTAAACTTCACAATTCCCAGTCTCTGCTTGACACAACTATTCAAGGCCTTTAGGTGAGCCTCCCATTAAAGCATCCTCCCCTATCTTGTATCCACCCAAAAGGACATCACATTCGGAATGTGTAAAAAGCAGAAGTGATACGATGGTCATGAAACTGTCCCTTCTGTACACCACGCTACACACGTGCTGCGGTCCAATCGTCGTCGTCAGCTAGATCGCAATTAGGATCAAACATTTCCATATGGTTTGCGCCGATGAAATGTAGACCACAAGCACCCGTCTTACCACATGAAGACAAGCGCCGGATTCATAGGTTGTAAAGAATACTAAACACGCTAAATCTGTCTATGGCCTAGGACGAAGTTGCAAGTGGGAGTGAAAATTGCAGGGATCACTATGAGAAAAAACAGTACACATCGAGGAGTAGCTTAGGGAACAGGACAAGGAACAACTACTCAAAAAAATCCCCCCTTTAAGAATGGCAAGCAATTATAGGCTCAAAGCAAAGGTAGCACAGAACCCACAACGGGACGTAAGTCTGAATCGCCAAAAAATACTTAATTTCGGAGGTTAAAAGCTAAAAAGAGATAGAAAATTTAAACCTACTAATGAGTTAATTGCAAGCTTGGAGACGGGAAAGAGGAAGCTACGGTAAAATAGCTTGCTGAACCAAATGACAGAAATTAAATGCCTGGTTTTTCCTGTATATTATCAGTAAGGTAAAATTTCAGACGAACGAAAAAATTTGCAGCGATCAAATGAAACAACGTAAGAAGGCGGTCTGGCAGAATCACTGCAACTTACAACTACAAAAATGAAGTCAACCTACTTAACTTTACACACGATAGTTGAATTTGAGACACAATAACCCTAGTGGTCTACCAAGAGTCTGTACATTGGAATTTACTCACTTGATGGAACCGCGCGTAGTGCCCATTTCACTGTTCCGATTTTGGCAGAAAACACTAATTTGCTATGAAGCAAAAGCGAAAAGTGATAACAAGATGCGCGAAATGGATAAATGCTGCTAACGGCTGACCAGATGTCAATGAGCACAAAAGTTAGAACTATCAACAATTAAAGCATACCACTGCTGGGTTAAGGCGCCCAAGCAAATGATGACAACAAACAAGTGAAACGAGTAGAAAATGGGAGAGACACAGTTGCCCCTAAACCAGCGTTGGATTCCCATAAAATACACAGTGACTGTGGTCGATGTAAAGGACTTCACCTCGCACTAAGGCGTCACACCTCATCAAAGTGCATAAAAAGCAAATGGTATGCATAAATAGAGACGTTACAGATGTAAATAAACGTGCATTTATACGTACCTATCAATCAGCGAGTCACTTCCTCCATGCATCCATCATAGCCATTACACTCGTCTAAATGGCCCCTTCGCCTACCACTCCACAGCGCAGCAGTCACGACGCGGCAGCAGTCCTCCAACAGTTTCAGCAAAATTCCATCAGCGAACGCTGATCGTAAAAACGCCTTTCGACGGTGACACAGCCTCAAGGAAATACCCGTCCTTTGCAGACTCGGAGGAAACATAGTTGATGTGCTGCTTCTTTTGTTCAGTCGTCCCCATTTCTGTGCGGTAAAATTCGATCACAGATCACACCAACTTCTAGACAGGAATAGAGAGCAACGGAGAACTTAACTTCAAATTCGGCATTTTTCAGCAATTCCTTAGAGCATATTTGATGTGTCACCACAGACAAGTACATTCTTGTCACCCTTAAGGCTCGGACCCATCATCGACCTCACGTGAAGCCTAAAATGAAACAGTTTCTTTCCTTCCTGAACTAATAAAGCTTATCCGGCCAAAATAATGCCGCGATTAAAATACGCAACGTGCCCACCACATCGTAAGACAACATACCAAACACGACCGATGACATTGGAACTGCCAAACTTAGAGGGCCGCTGTCGAGCAAATATCTTCCAATCTCAAGAATTTTTGAAGATACGCAAAACACACCAAGCTTGGCCTTGGAGCAACTGCTAAAATTTACCTTTGCGAGTGTGTGCAAACAAAATGCAGTTCATATTCGAAAATTGATTAGTTGACAATTGATATACAGCTACAAAAATTGCACTCTATTATAGAAAGCTATATTTATCCTGGAAAAGGATATCAGAACATTATGCACCACATGTGAGAACTGAATCGCTTTCCTCAAGCAGACTGATTATTTTGTTATAAGCCTGTTAACGTAAGTGACAGCATCGATACAGTACTTATGGGTAGTGAAACGGTGGCCTCTGTCGACATAATTATTACACAATGGATAGAGATGTAGCACGCTTCCCGTTTGTCTCCTCGTCTTCTGTCTCAGAATCCTTTGGACAGATGGATCAGAGCTAACGGACTTTAATGCGAAATTGGGTTGCTTGGGTCACTATCTCCCCTTTCTCCTATGGGGAATTTCGACAAAACTTTCATCACTAGGTGTGCGATTGTCCCATTTCAACAATAGAGCATTGCGCAAATCCTTCGTCTTACTGGCCCCGTCTTTGGTACTGTCCTTATCAAATGTCTTTCTTCCAGTCATTAAAGTTCAAAATTCATTTTCGCATCTGATCAGTGGTGCACCACCTTTGCGGAGTCACAGATGCAATATTAAGCGATTGATGAATATGAACCTAGCGGTGCGATGTGGACAAAACAATTGGTAGGTGTTAGAACGTTTCCATATGGCGTGAACTATGAATGCTACAATGGACGGAAGCAAGTACAGCAGTAATCGTGGGGCATCCTCGCTTCCTCCTCCTCCTCCTCCTTCCCCTAAAGAATAAAAACCACACCCTAGCAATAAGTCACCCCGCTCAACGCTCACATGTATGGACGTCGTGAAAGACCAATGCATCGCATGAAGGCTCTTTGTAATATAGCATCAAATCAGCTTCGCCTCACGCCATACCGATGTTGTTGTTACTGCCAAAAGGCCTCAAAATCTTACTACTACCTTGGGTTGAAAAAATAAACAAACAGAACAAGCAAAAGTGGTGTAATTTTAAGCCTATGGTAGGATCTCGCTCAACTTGTACAACATATACTGTCCCATGGGGGAGTACTTACCAAGGTACCGTTCTCCTCTCCCTTCGCTCTCGCCCGCTCGCCCGCCTGCCTGGCGTTCGCGCAGCCACACACGCCGCACCCATTCTTCCATGATGTTGGGCCCTCCTTCAAGCACACAGCCGCACCGCTGCCTGCCTGCTTATGTCCTGCGTGAAGGAATAGTCCACACTGAGAAGGAGGAGAAGGAGCCAGGGAACTCTCGAGTGCATTCACTGCTTCTCAAATAATTGCTTTAACACCACGGTTGTCGCTGCCGACAACGACGAGTTCAAAGGCCCTTGGTGTAGTCCCAGCGGTTTCCCATGGATCGGCTTCTACGCCCACATTCCCCCATGCCGTCAACGATGCGTGTTATGTTGATAGGCAGCTTGATGAGTCTGTAATTGACAACGACAACGACGACGACGTTGAGAAGCGTCACGTAGTCGGCGTTGCAAACAATGGCGACGATGGCGCCGGCGATGCAGCCAGCGTTGATCAGAGGCCGACCGGTACAACACATAAATACTGCACTTACAAGTTTTGCGTACAAAATTGACTCCCAGAGCCACTCACTCAAGTCCCCATGCCTACCACATAATAATGCGCCAGAGGAAGTGAAAAATTCCCATTTGTCGTACGTTGGACCCGCGACCACTTTAGCACCATGTAAAGCCAAGTGCTTGGTAAGTTCTCCTCGGTTTCCCTTCCACCAAGTTGGGCCTCATTCACGAACAGAACATCATTCCCTCCTTATTCAAATGACCCCCCACCCACCTACCTACTTCAATCAATCCCCCTTACTCCATTGTTTAGCACAGAGAACGAACGCGAAAAAGCGTTGCCACCCAACAACCGACCAAAACACGTCAAATTTTCTCCCTAGAACCTCATTAACAAAAAAGGGATCCCTATACACACACACACACACACGCACACACCCAAATTCACGAAAAGAAGGGCACCTACGGTACGTTTGAAAAAAAAAACTCTGGGACACCTCTCATTCTCGTCCTCCCCATCTTTTCGGTGTTAACACAATCACCAGCGCAACTCATCGACGTGAAAATAAACCCGCCCCTCCGCAATCAGCCCATCAGTGTTACACTCCAGTTAGTCTATTGAGCATGCGCCCACGCCCTTCTCACTCTTCTCACACCTACCGCCATGCCATCCAACACACACCGCTATCGTCTATCCCGACATCCACATCGCACAACCGACACGAGGACGCCTCCGCCAATGACTTCACAAGCTCGTACTGCCTACCATTCCACAGACTCATCAAATGTTACCTCACCACAGTAATTTCGTGGCATCCGAAAAGGAAAAAAGCAAACAATGGAAGAGCCGATGCGTGAATGTCCAATACGCTGCAAAGTTAACATCTCCGAACATAACTAATGATAGGAGAAAACACCTTAACAAGCAAACATTTTAGACTGCCGCAAAGTACAATCTGCGTAGTGATGCGAATGCTTCCCACTAGCCACCCCTTCCTCCGCTTCTGCTGCACCCACCTCGCCCAGACACCAACTCATGCCGCCAAAGCCGAACCTACCGTTAAGCCATCACTAAGGCCCTCCACACAACACATTTCACAAAGATCACACCACCACAAAAATAACCCTGGTCTCCAAGTCAATGAGCAGTGAAGTCCCCAAGTGTCTTATGCCCTCCATATATGTGTGTGCGATCCACCAACACGGATATCGTAGTAATGAAAATAACGTACCTTTTGCCCCACATGAAATGTGAAAGGATCCACAGGCGAATGATAAAAGCATGCTTCTACCTTAAATGAGAACGCGAATCGAATCTATAGCTATACTAAATCGACGGCAAAAATTCACTTACAGCAATCCAATCTTGCCCTAGCAACGTTTGAAGTGATAGCGAGGGCGGGAGCCGCACCCATTGCTGACAGAGATAATGCCGCCATTGTTGGCAAAAGAAGGAGTCTCGACAGGATCTGCAACTACCTCTTCAACGTCTATCTAGTATGTTAGCGAA
>JADWOT020000954.1:0-11000 GCA_036345935.2 Taenia hydatigena
CCTGATTAGTGAAACACACAAGGATATCAGTTGTGACGAAAATTAGGATAGGGGGAAGGAAGGGAAGATAAAGCAGGGGAGAAGGGGAAGCTGGTGGCATAAGTTATCCATAATTTTTAAACTTTTAATCTCTTCTAGTCTTTTGACATCAAAACGGTGAAGTGTAGGATTGGGGACATCAGAGAGATTGAGAGGGAAGCAGTGGCGATGGAGGCTGAGAAGTAGACCAAAGGTGAGCAGCTGACAAAGGAGTACTGAAGCACTGGTGAAGAATTGAGCAGTTGAAACGACGATAACCTGGGAAGCAAGATAAATGGTGGAAGGCGACAGAACGCCGTGTGATTGTTTTTTTTTTTTCACTTGATTGGTGGTTCGTGGTGTCTGGTGGTTTCTTAGAAGCAAATGTCATTCGTCTTTGTGCTTCTTTACTTCAGCTGACACTCGTGCATTATTGCGCGTGTGCCTTAAATGCTTCGCATTATCTCGATTGTCATAACTTGATTTCCTTCCCACCATGGCGATTAGATAAGAGTGCGATGGAGAAGCAACTTAAAAAGTTGTACTTCCCTATTTTTGGCAGCACAAGAATCGGATGTTGGAGTGCTAAGAACTCGCAGCAACAAATAACAGTGATGACGAAACAACCGCTAACACTTACATCAATTAGGAGAATTGTGAAGGCTCGCCAAATAAGTGTCACCCATGTGGGATAGCTAAAAACATGCTTTCAAATCTATCAGAATTACCTTTTCTTCTATTGCATGGACCGTAAAGTTGCGCGATGCATTTCCGATTGCTTGCTAACTGAGTGACTGTCTTGTGATGAGAAGCAGTTTTGCATTGCAGTGATGGGTGGTCAGACTCACAAATCATTCGGCCATTGCCTCAATAGTCTGCGCTTCATATTTTTTCAATCGCGAACATAGGCGTTCCCTACAAGTCCCTCCAGAAGACCAAACTTTTGCCGCTGCAGTACATCTGATTGGTAACATTTGAAGAAATTGTGAAAACCTGATGCATGGCAGCGCAAGACCTCTTCCGGCAAAATAACCATCTTTAAGCCTTTGCGTTTCGATGAGATCTAGACACCGCATTAGTTATTTTATCCGTTATCCTTCACATCCTTTGAAACGATGTCCTTCATCACCTCATGTCGTGTGATGATAGAGTGGATTGAATAGGTATGGAGATCTGAGAACTCGAAGTTTGATGGAAATGATGGTAATGGATTTCGAGTTGCCTGCTCCAAGAGCACAAGTAATTTAGCGATGATATGCCTTCTTCAAGTGCATTAGTCAACCTATGTAGATTATGTTTGCAGACTGTAGAGAATCACTAAGAATGACACCATTCTAAGGCACTAATTTGGGTGTAGAGGTGTACAAAATGTTGCCTACTGGGATCGAATAACATGCAATTTAGCATTTTGGACATTTGTCAAGTCTTCATTCATCACAGATTTGCATTTCACCTTAAGCAACAAAATTTTACACAAAAAGATCTTTGGTTCGATTTGCATTGAAAATGATTATCTTCTGTTTTACTTCAATTGTGCTTTAATAAATGCTATTTATCGAATTGGACCACTTTTGCTAATCGGTTACCCATTGTGCTTACACTCACCTCTACATGAAGCGAGGCAGAATGACCTTTCACTTTATATCTTTGTGGCACGAATATTTTCAACTGGATTTACACTTTTGGACAAGATCCCAAGTCAGAAGGCAATGATTGGTCAACCTCCGCCAGACCATTAATTTCACAACCATGCCAACTTCTACTGCGTCCAATCAGCGCAGCGCAGCATGCGCGTAATTGGCTCATTTAAGCCAATCGCCTCCGAAGATGTAGTGGGCAATAACGCAGCATTGTGTGTGTATTGGGCACCTTTAGATTTTGCGAAACCCTTGCCTGACAATTTTCGCAAGCGTGTGCATTTGCAGTGTTCTCCACAATCAACTAGTAGTATGAATATCGCCTTTTGATAAGGCTCTGCAAAACCACTGAACCTGCCAGAAATAACGAGCGCATCGGCTCAGTGTCATGTGCGAAAATTCCTTTTAGTTGCACCCTGACTTATTTATCTTTTTAAAAAATGCATATGAACTATAAATGAATTTCTATCTGATGAGTACGGAAATTCTTCTTTAGCTAGATTAACGCCGTTGCCTTGACAACAAACTGGTTAAAAATCAGGTAATCCTAGTTTCAAAGTCGTCCATATGACGCATTGCTTAGGTCAGTTTCCCAAATCAAGCATTTAAGCTTCTGTCTGTGTGTTCTCAATTGTTAATCCAAACAAACTTTGAAGTGCGTAAATCACATCTCCAGTGAGTGACGGAACGAATAGGTGGTAATGAGGATTTGTTTCAATGCACTTTCCATATGATTGACATTCAATGCACCCCAATCAAAGGCGCTTCAACTTTGATCCACTAGTGCTAAAACACGGTACTTCAGCGTTTGGTCACAGTTGCTATTATGCTAACAATAAGTGCAATGACGTTTTTCTCATTGACAAAATCCATGCAACTTGTTGCCGCCTCAACCTCGATGCCACTGACTTGTATAGACTATGCTAGTATAAGGTTAAAAGTAGAAGAGGGATTTGAACCAGATGCTCGACACAACTATGAGATGACTTGGCTGATTTCGCTGAGTAATTTTACTGAATAAAAGTGTAGAGCCTCCTATTTTCACCTAGCAGTGCCACAAGTTATTGAGCTGTGCAATTTTCGAATCGTAAATTTGGAAATTAGGCGTAACAGAATCTGCACTGCTTATGAGGTGTGCCAACAATTGTCTTGGCGATTTGCGCACGTGTCTGCTGGATGCTACTGAGGTCACCAGCCAGACAGGAGATAATTGGTAGACTTCTGAGAGGGCGGCATAATATACAAATGCAAAGAGTGCGCGATGGCACGGCCATTCTGTAGTTGTCCAGTGAGTATATCGCAAGGACCACCTGAGAAGGAATCTGCATGGGGCCTAATCCTGATCAAAAGGAGAGAGGAAAGGAAAACAGGCACGTGAGTGAAAACACCAATATCCAGGATGTTTGAGGATCAGCAATCAAGTGCAACTTTCGAAAAGTTGGAAAGAAAAGCATTTTACGTTCGCAGGCATCTGAAACACCCATCTTTAAATAACGCGTGCCGGCCGTGATCATGTCAACATTTAGACTCATCGATTTCCGCTTTACTGAAAAGGTTCTGGAGGCGTCTTCGAACGTAAGACACTTTACAGATGTTAACCAAACTATTGGTTAAACAAATCTGTGCCTTGACGGTAAAATGAGCCAAAAATTTTGGATTAGACCGCTCGCTGATGTTTCAGTTAGAGGGATTGAGACATCCATCATCGTGTATGACAGAAGAAGTAAATCTTTGCTTATCTCATCACAGACATTAAGGCATGAATGAGCACTTGACACAAATAAATGTAATGCCAGCATCTACTTACATGCAGGTGCACATGTTCTTATTTCACTCCTTTTGTTTGTACAGATGCGTCAATGCGGGATGCCCATTTGTACCCAAAGGAAGGACAAAATCGCATGATTAACAATTAGCCGTATCAGCTTTGTCACCGATCGTGCAACATCAAGTGGAACAGGGAACACCTTCTGCCTCACCAAAGGCGGAAGAGACGGTCTCTGCTTTGGCTAAATCTCCAGTACTTCCAAGATCCACTTCCCCTTATGTATTCGCTGCAAAACAACCACGAAGGCAAACAAACCCAACTAAATCCTTCGCCACTAAAACGGCTGAAAATTGATGAGGCTGCTTCAAGTGAATAGGATATCTTAGGGGCAATGCCTGTACATTCCACAATAATTCCGAAATCGATCAGCTCTCCGAAGCCTGTACGACAACAGCCATCCTGCATCGACTTGTCTTCGTCTCCAAAGCAAGGTGGAAGCTCAGGCCAACCTCAAACTACCACTACGATGCACGAATTCTCCAACGCCAAACCCACTCCTATTTGACACCTCATCAGAGCTAAGTCAGCAGCTGCTACAGCCACAGGTGCAGCCACAGTTCTTACCGCCAAGCACGTGTCAGCATCTTCCAGCACACATCTTATCAGTTCCAAATTACTCTCTTCTCCAGCAACTTTCTGCTGCTGCACCTATGCCTGATTCAGCAAGCTTTTTTACACTGCCAACCGCAGAACAACTTCAGGTACGCCAGACAGTATCTGAGGCACAAAGACAAGGCTGACGCAGGGTTCTCTTTACTCCGTACCAAATTGGTGAAATGATGAAATACCTTAACAAGAAAAACTACATCAATATGCATGAACGCAAAGAACTGGCGTGTCGCATCAACTTGACGGGGACTCAGGTTAGTCAAGCATTAAAGTGTTAAAAGACAGCCATTAGTGTGTAGTGATCAGTTGTCTACGATTGAGTCGTCAAAATTGGTCAGATTTTTGACCCTTCTGTTAGGTGAAGATGTGGTTCCAGAATCAGCACTACAAAACAAGGAGGGCTGGTGAGAAATTTCTAGCAATGAGACGCCTCTAACACAACCAAATGTTCGTGCCCCATCAACCGACCCGTGGGACAGCGGCCTGAGTGAAGGCTTTGGAATTGCTGAAAGCTCCCAATCACAACAGGTGCCCAGCAAACAGCATCACCATTGGAGCAGGTCCCTTCAGGATAAGGTGGTGATATGCCGTCGAGGCACAAGCAGCGGTGCCGCTTGAAAATCAGCTTGGTGCTGAAACAGATCAAAGGCAGGATGGTGAAGATGAGGACGTCAAGAAATTAGTCGAACTGATAAAGCGAGTTATTGGCTTTCTCTATGGAGCGTCTGCAGGCTGGCCTTCGCTGTCTTTCATTTAGTAGCTATGATGGTGTTTTGCTCTTCCAACTGTTTTGTGGTCCTCCTAGCATATTTTGATGGCAACCATTTAGTGCGCCCTAATTCTTTAAAAATAAATAAATAAATAAACTGATGTCTTTTAAAGATGTTCTCGTTGGAGCTACGCGTGGAGTTGGGAGTCGCTAAAATGAATTGTATTGGAGGTGAGAGTCCACACAGGTCCATGTATCACATACATGAGCGATAACAACGCTTAACCCATCGAATCGGTCGAAGGTAATGTCTATCAGAGTTAGGTCCATGTTCCATGTCACTTTCAAGGCCCACAAATCAGATCACTTCCCGAAATTTCCTTTTGCACAGACGAAATAGCTTGATCAATACTTGAAATTTAAAACCTCATCACGTTAGCATGGTTCCATTAGTATCCATCTGATTACTGATGGCTTACAAATGGTTAAAATTTCTTCCTTTTAGTAATTGTCCTCTGAGTCACGTCCTCGTTGAGACCTATTCTTCTGCAAAGCCTGAGTAAACGCACAGGCGTGCAAACGCATCCCTCGGATCATTGCACAACCCCGTTAACGGTCCCACCAATCAGCACACAGCTAGGGGTAGTGACTATGGGGCGGGTAGTCTAAAAGCATGCTTGACACAGTCGCGACAAGCACAATCAAAGGATGAATAACCGCAAGAGGGTCTTTTGCACGAAGCCGACCCCGGTGCTCATTTGATCCAGTTTGCCTCACTTAAGAAGGATGGTCTACTTTTGAAAGACCTCTTTACATGTGAATTGCCTTGCATTCAAAAGGGCGATGTCTAAATACACTGCGCAACAGCGATGAGGGAATGCGTTGTGTAGCGTGGCGACCAATACATCCTTTCGTTCATTCGGAATATCAGCTATTTAGTTTGCTTCAATCGATCCAATGCGACCTCACCGATTTAAAAGGAAACAGAGCCACCTGCCCCTTTTTTTCTATTTTACACACTCAAGATAATGCTCTATTTTATAGTAATGGCTGCAGTGTATCAGGCCCTGGATGTTTAGTTAACATCACGTTTATTCCTTGGCGTTTGCTTACTTGGTGGCTAATAAATTGCCCTTAGGTCTAACTAACCTGCTTTGCAGTGCCGATCCCGAACACACGAAGGCAAAGTGACCGGTGAAAAGCGCAGTTGTCCAATTCACTTTCCCCTTTGCACCAGCAGTGTGCTTTGGTGATCGAGATGAAAGAGATGGAAGTTGTATTAGCTGCAACATCACAGCGGTACATTCGTTTTCTCAAACGTTTGTCAGAATTTTCCAATTATCACTAACTTATGTTTTTTGTAAATATCTAGCTTGATGGAGTAAATGGTTGCAACACATGTGAGGAGAGGTGAATTCTTGTCATCCACTTTCATTGTCAGTACGAATTGACGTCACAAGGCATTCCGTGAATGGTCACATGAAAAAGGTCTACAGGGAGATGCTTGCCTTACAGTTGGTAGAGCTTGACATTAGTAAGTGAAGTGGAAAAATCCTGCTAGATAGACCTGCTGCCAACCAAATAGCTAGGGCATGCCAAAGCTATCCGAGCATGTCAACGTTGCGCGCTGCAGCATTAGCATCATAAGTGTCTGCAAACTATGCATAAAACATTCCAATTGAACCAGCCCAATGTCAAACTCTTGGCTATGAATGCTTTGTTTAGGGTAGTAACATCAGAATAAACTGACCGTCTTCACGATTATTGTTCTTGCACTTATTGAGAAAGGAAGCCTCCAATAACTGCATGGGATTACGATAGACCTTCTCAAACGCTGACAAGTTTCGCGGTCCCTGCGGCTGATTCACGTCTGTGCGTCGGCATTGTAAGTTGCAAGATTTGCGACTTGACTTGTTTGATGTGGATGATGCCGCAGAGCCTAATAATAATGAATTAGCAACGTGTAACTGCTACAAATCGCCTCTCCCCTCCTCCTCTCACTCTTGCTCGGTTGCAGACTCAAGGTTCTCCTGAGCTCGTAATCTCACAATGCAATATTCTTATTAATTAGCCTCATCCCATGAAGTCGTTAATATTGCATGATCGAATGGATCGCACTTGCACCTGTACACTACGTATAAAATATTAGTCAACCTTAGGTATTTAGCAGATTTATGGCTATAGTTAGAAGCCTTCAAGGCAGGGCGAGAAAAGGCCTTAGTTACGAAAGAGCTGCTCACCTCGTTACACCGACATCGGAAAGGTCAGAATGGCATTAGGCTTTGACTGGTAGCTTAGATCAATGCATGCATAAGGCATTACATAAGTAACACAATGGAAAATCAGCCGTAGCGTACTACGCTTTAAGTGTTTCTCACTTTGGTCTTAGGTTGATTCCAAAAACTTCAGGTTGTTAAAATACTGCGGTGCCATAAAATAGGTTTTCTTCTCAAAACTATAGTATTCTGTGTTAGGCGGCTGTACTAAGACTCTGCATCGACAAGCAGCCAGAGAGCATGGATATTACACTGCGCCATAAATTGTCCATTCCCATCGGCATATATTGCTATGTAGATGCTTACAACAAGGGCATGGGACAAAACTCTTTTCTCTCCTCCTCTTTAATCCGAAATCGGCCAGAGATGAAACCAGCATTCTGTTTCCTTTTGTAATCGCTTGCGGCAGTTCTTGTACACAATTCAAACAATTTCGGCGCTTTTGATTTGTAGGGAGCCAGTTTAGGCAAAGAAAGTTGTAAGAGCGCTTGCTGTAGCCCTTAATTTACAATCCCGCATTGTAGGTGTAGTCGAAGCGTAATGATCCTATTTCAGCAAAGAACTCGGGAATGGCAAGGGTACAGAGCTCCTTTGTTTTCGTCTACATCGATCCAAAATTGTTCGGAATTGGTATTCAGCAGCTCGCTCCCTTCTGTAAGAGAGCGCAGCAGTTCTCTTTATAAAATCGGACAGCACAGGTGTAGCCAATGTGTAGGGTGTCCATTGTGGCAAGGAAAGCTGCGACACTATGGGTCTAGAGGCTCGCTCTCTTTTGTCTGTTTTGATCGAGATTTGTCAGAGTTGAGATCCAGCAGTTTACTTCCTTCTGCAAATTCTTGTGGCATTTCTCGTTATAAAATTAAAATGTAAATTGTCTATTTTGGCAGAGTAAGCGAAGAGATTTAGGTAATAAAAGAAAGTGCATAAATAAGGGAGAGGTTTGTACACTCAGGGTAAAGATGAAATGGTTCTGGCATGAGCAGTGCCGGTGCGGATGTGTGAAAAAATGGGACAAGCGAAGTGAAGTTGATTAGGGTGAATCGGGCAACGCATTTTGAAGAACACATCGCTTGACAAACACTCTTCTTTTTATTAAAGGCATTGTACACGATTTGATACTTCTACATGCTTTTTCTTCTACCATTTATCCTCGAACCATCCGTATGCCTTAACAGTATAAATCGCATGGAAAAGGAGACTATCATTGGTCTCCTCTAGAGTGCTATTCGAAAAAAAAAACAAATTTTTCATTAAGCTGATTCCTTTACGTTTTACTTATTCAAAAGGCAAGATGGGTGGGCAAGTGAATCAGTGTATGAGAGAAAGTAGAATAGAAATAAAGAGCGCTGCACCGCAGATTCACACTCACGACTTCCCACTTCTTCGCTCTAATCTCAATCGTTTCTTTGTCCCTTTCGCCCGAACATTCATGCTGCCTCACTCCTACCAAAGAATCGCATGGACCACCACCACCATTCGTAATGTAAAATAGCAATTCGTCCAAACATAGAATTAGGGTGCGCACAAAAGAAGCCTCTTTGTTGACTCAATAGCAGTCTTTAGGGGTAATTAGCCGATTTTTCTTGCTATTCTGCACTTACTTTTCATTTCTAAAATACGCTCTAGAGCCTCAAATACGCAGCAGCATCAGGAGACCTAATGATGCAAAACAACTTACACAATATTCATTTCCCACTGCGGAAGTACTATAGCATGGTATGCAAGTCTAGGCTTGATCAGATCCGACCAACTTGGACCGGATCAGAATAGACAAGGTTAGCAGCATAGGCTAGATTGTGATAAGCTTGAATAGGACGCCTCATTCGTTACCATTCAAGCCAGCCCCAACACTAATTTGGTCCTCCTAATCAACTCGACACAACTCCATGCAATGCAAATTGAGGTCTTCTCTGCCTTTCTTGCAGATACTAAGGATCAAAGCACGCGGACTATAAGTAGGCTTGATGGCGTCTTCGAAGTAGGCGGAGAAAAGCTCCCTTGTCTACGCCACCTCCCTCATGTTCTACTCTACCGCATCTTCTAGGATTGTCCCTTGTCTCCTACTATGCTCCATATGCTCACATGCATTGCGTCTTGTATTATTTTATGCTGTTTATGCTCCTCGCATACAACTCAATCGAAAGGGGCAGTGAGTACTCCTTAAATTTTGGCTCCTTATCTTTATTCTTTTACTTTAAAGCCTCGAAGACGTCTCGATCTTCTACTTCTTTTGCGCTCCTCTCACCTTTCCCACCTACCTCATCGCCTGCCAGCACCTTCTTTGCAGGTTTTCCTTAATCTCTTCACTAGTCCCAGTCGCAGCTTTAACATGATTAAATACTGCAAAGATTCATAACCTAGATCAGACTAGCACAGGTTAGACTGGATCTGACTCTATCACACCCTACCCGAAACCAAATCTTGTTTTGGCATTGCTTAGCTAAAATCATCATTAATTCTCCATTTTTATCTTTCTGCCGCCTTAGTTTGTCCCTCAAAACCTTGTCTCCATTCCGACTCCCACTTCTACTCCCCTTTCATTTACCCTTTCGAGAGCGAAGTTTGGTACGTTGCTCCCACTTCTTACTTCGCGATTTGTAGGCTAGTCGAGTTCCTGTCTGCTTAACTCACTGACCGGTTTTTTTCCTTGTAGAGAATCTCCCTACCTGGCATTCTACAGTAAAGGGTAAAATGATGTACTTCCCTCTCTAAACCACCTGCCTCGTTTCCACTATGCATTCACACTTGCCTATCTGTTTGTCCAAGTTTGTGTGTGTGCCATTGTTTACTTTTATTTCTGCTCTTTTGGAGAGTCGCCCTAAATGTTGCTCCACACAAACAGGTAGGAACGTGTGTGTGCTTGTGTGTTTGTGGGTGTAAAGGCACATTCATCTCATCATCGCCTTCTAACTTATCCTTCTAGCCAATTAAATCGACTACGAAGACGGTGCTGGCAGGTGGTAAGGTAGAATGAGGAGGAATAGGAGGAGGAGGAAAGAGAAGTGCAAGACGTTCTCGTGGCGCTAAAGTAAAAAAAAATAAATGTAAGGAGTTAAAATGTAGGAACCGAATCGGGCGTTCTGTGCATGCACGCGCTACCACGAGCATACACTTTTCTGTATTAAGCTGCACATTCATAGTGCTGCAATTCCTCGTACTAGCCTGCAACTTAACAGTCAATCACCTTCATTGTTTCCAACCAGGAAGGTGCTTGATGGTCCGTTCTTACTCAAATCATCCAAGCTATCTGACAGTGTCCAAAATGTCGGACCATTGTGGACAACAAAAGGAAATCTCTAGTCATGTTCTGTGTAGTCAGATCCAGAATCGGTCAAAATTATAACGTAGCAGCCTACTCCATTCAGTAATTACTTACGACAGTTCTCCTATCACATTGGAAAGTGCGATTTGGCCGATGATAGGAGCGCCTAGGTTGACACAGATAATTGACAATGCACGAACGATAACTCTTAAACAGTCGAATGCCCCTGTAACCAGAAATGATCCAAATTAGGAGTCATATGCATGCTTCGGTCTGTAAATGCTTTCAACACGGATGATTAGTAAAATTATTTTACTTTCTTTATGATCCAAAATCGGCCAGGAATGAAACTTAGCATTCTGCTTCCCTCTTCGCTTCCTTGCGGCTGTTCTTGTTTAAACATCAAGCAATTTTGGCGCGGCTGATATGTGGGGAGCTCGTTTTGGAAAAAGCCGCAATAGTGCAAATATAAGCAATTTTGATTCAGAATTGATTACTACTAAGACTTAGTAGCAGGTTCACTTCTGCAATAGCTTGACGTAGCATAATAACCATATATCGGCAACGAACTCGGGAATAGCAATGGCACAAACCTACGTTTCTTTTTATCCATACTGATCCAAAATATATTAAGGTTAGGAATTAGCAGCTCGTTTTCTTC